>PVJO010011662.1:0-58682 GCA_004026905.1 Hystrix cristata
CATCAGGAAAAGAGCAAAGCCACAAAGCACTGCTTTGTTGCTTAAAGATAAGCTTTTATTACTTCAGTAGGAAAAATTCGAATTAGGCTAAAATGTTTTGTGGCTCAAAGGATGCTAATAAAAATAAGCTAGAGAAATAATAGTCCACGATGAAATTTATGACTCATATAAACATCAAACATAATAGGTATTACTCTTTGCGTCACTTGCTTTTTGAAGTGGCCTCGTAATTTTCATTTTAGTTTATTCCAATTTTCTTTCTTGTTAGTTACTGTGAATAAGATCATTAACCTAAACTGTATGAATTAGGGCTGAGAAGCAGAACCAGTTGTTCAAAGGTGAACAAAAATTTCAATTTATGCAAAAAGAGGAACAATCCTTTTGAGAAAATGAGCAGAAATGAGGTATGTATAAAGAAAATGTATGTTGTTCAGAGTAGCTAAAACAGTGTCCTCAAGGCAAATTCAAGTAGAGTTTTTTCTTAAAGAAGTTTACAGTCACATATTCAAATGCTATGTAAATTGTTGCAAAACCAGCTTTTTTTTGTTAACTCAATTTCCATAACTGGTTTGAAAAAGTAGAACATTTCAAATAATAGCTGACAAAAAAAGATGTAATCAAATAATAGCTGAATTTTAGATCACTTTAACAGATATTGTGTTGTAGTGTAAGATAAATTATTTTAAAATTTTAAAGGGAAGTTCATGCTATTTATGTGCAGATTTACACCAAATTAACAGTTTTGACCAAAATGCATGCTCTTCCATAATAATGATTTCATACGTTACAACAGCTGGCAGAGTACTAGACTTGAGCGCTTTTCTGACCCACTGGAAATGAATCATCTCCAAAATTCAACTACATAGGGGCTGGGGACTTAGCTCAGTGATTAGAGTGCTTGCCTTGCAAGCACAAGGGCCTGAGTTCAATCCCCGGCATCACAAAAACAAACAAACAAAACAAAACAAAAAACAAACAAACAAAGAAAATTCAACTACATAGTTTGAGAAAAATCTTCTGTAGTCTAATTCATTGTGCTTCAAATTGGGTCTTCAGGCCACTGTCACTAGTGGAATCGTGACAAAGTTAACTCATTTCTTTGGCTTCGGCCAGTTAAGAACTAAGATTCAACTGATATTTTTTGTAGAACTTGTTAGTGTGGAGAATGTCTCTAGTTTCTCCTTCAGAAAATACTACTTATCATTCAACAAAAAGCTTTGAATTCTTCCCACGTATTAACACATTTTGCTGTGTGTTTTCTCAATATATGGTGAAATGAATAGTTCAATTCCAGGCAAAAGAACATCTTAAATGCAGTTCTCAGTATTTCTTGGATTACCATCTAGCTGAATTCATCTAATCTAAATCATTCTGTATTTAGAAGGTTATACTGTATTACACAGCTAGTCCATTACATTACCCAGTATGATATTCCTGAATATTGTAGCACAAGAAAAGAATTCATGTTTTAGAACTTAGAGAAAAGAACAATTCTGAAAAAAAGAGAGATGAGATTCTTATAATAAGTAGCAGTGTGCATTAATCACACATTCAAAATTGCATCCTAAGACACAGGCTATAATTTGATCTTATGTATATAAAATATTGTAATGTAAGAAGTTTTGCATTGCACCTGTTTCTATACAGACACTAAAGTCCATCACTAGAGGATTGTACATATTCAATGGAAGAGAGCATAGAAAGGTATTACTTGAAAAACAGTTTTCTAACCACATCTGATCAAATTTTCCTAGGCTGATGTGAGATGTAGTAATGCATCATGTTCACTTGCATGAGTCTTGTTGTATTATTTTATTGTCACCTAATCCAAAATAAATGCCTGCAATGAAATTGAGCATGACACAAGGGAAGAGAGAAGCTGGAAATTTTTAAAGCATTGCAATGAGAAATGTGAAGCAGCAGAATTATTGTCTATCGGGGAAACTGCTTATCTAGTTATGCTTAAGAAAATTTTACTTTCTTCAGATCAAGGGGAAGGATGAATATGATTTTCAAAAGGAAATTATCAAGAGTCAGAATTTTTTCCTTAGCTATTCTGCTTAAATATGATTATCAAGCCTTTATTCACAGTTCACCTACTGTGTGTCAGTCATTAGGATCTTCATTCAATTAAACTTGAGTTTATTTTTCAAGTAAAACAAAAATAACCAATGGAAAATCCATTAAACTATAAGGAAAGCAATTTAAACATAAAAAGATGAAGCACCATAGAGATGAAAACTATAGGGAATAACATGATTTTACAGTGAATTATTTCCCTTGAGATTTGTGTGGACATATTTTATTAATGGAGTATCATCTCTATGCATTTAGTGTCAAGATGATATGTTATTTTCATGAAACGAATTTATCATTGTTAGTTGATACAACAAAAATGCTATGAAAAAACATTATTTTAATTTCTATCAAATAGGTTAATAATTTATTTAATAAGCAAAACTATTTTATGAGTTTTATGGTCATTAATACATTTAAATTAATTTGAAACTGTACATAGCTTTGAATTGCATAGTGCAGGCCACTGTGCAATTCCACTTTTAATGGATTTATGTGGACTAACCTTGTTGTATGGCCAAATACATATAGAATTAGATTGTCAAATATAAGGGTAGAGATAGTTCATTATTTTTATATATCATCATCCCTAATAGGATAATTACATCAAGCCATTTTTAGCAAAATTAAAGGTGATTAACAAATAAAACATACTAGCACGTACAAAACACAATTTAAAATAACATTTTTATCTCAATCTTAACACCACATAAATATAACTGGTTTAAATTGGTGCTTTGTTTTCTAATTATAAAAAATACTTTGGAAATAGTAGAGCTGTTGGTACCAGAACTTACTAAATCAATGTGCTGCAAACTGCAAGTGGAAAAACACTCTGGAATTCTGCAATAAATTAAGTGGGTTGTCACTAACAATCAAAAAGAAAATGAGAGCTGAGGATGTGGCTCAGTGGTTGAACAATTGCCTAGCATATACGAGAACCAAGTCTATTCCCAGTATCCCCCCACAAAAAAAGGAAAACAAAATAAATAGAAAATGAGAGAGACCATTGTACATAGTAAAGCGTAGTTTCATTAAACTATTTTCAGTTATGGATATATTCAGTTATGGACATTTCACATACTACTGTTTCTTGCCACGAGCTGGTATAAAAACAATTTTGAAAACCACTGGCCTAGGCTATATAAAGTAGCTTCTGTTATTCTTAGACTTAATTTCAGGCAAATGAACCTCAGCATGAGGCAAAGGTGGTCTTTATAAAGACCTTTCATGCTTGCTCCTGTCCATTTTGAGCACAGTAGAAAACAATGAGAATGAACCTGAGGCGGATGCATCCCTAGGGTGTCGAGTCATTTCTAAGTAGTCAACAGATAAATGTCACATTTTGCACACTCTTTCACAGCTGCTTTCACTCACTAAACCTACTCCTTCCTGCAGGGACAGCGGGGTAGCTGTGACAGCGACTCTGCCATTTACAACAGGAATGCGAGTGGGATCCCTTGGTATTAAGAATGTGCCCTCAGTCATTCTAACTCATGTCATTGTTAATGGTAAAAGCCCATGCTGTGGAAAGAGCTGGCATATTTTGAAATTTCACTGCTTTCTCTGGATTGAACCAATTAGTAACACTTTTACAATGAACAATATTCTCTGTGTTATTTTCCACGTGGGTCTCTGAATATCTTATACTTTATTTGGTTATACTGTTAAATACAAATCCAGCATATTATGCGTTTTTAAACTGACCTGAAATATCCCACATTTGTACCTTAATGAGCTATTTAACTTTCCTTGCATAAATAATGCTATTTTATACTTCCTGTTATACGAAAAAGTTCCAGTAGATTTTTAATGTAACAATATGTATGGAATCAATGATGCTTTCTTTTGATAGTCCAGAAAAAGTACCTTGAGATCACAACATGTATTGCTTTGGAGAGTCTGCAAATAAATGAGCTGAGGTGGTCTTTCTTTTTGTACAACAATTTTCTGATTGTGTCGTGCTGTTATTAATATTGGATACTATCTTGCGGCTTTACCGTTTTCACTTGCTACGGACAACAAATGAATTGTGCCCACTCCAAAACTATTTATTTGCATCTAAACCAAAGTAAGTTAACAGACTCTATTTAAGCAGCCTAAAATTTTTAATATTGGCTTTAATCCCTACTGCTATTTTCATTTACTTTTTTTTAACAAGAAAATTTATTGGTGTGTCTTAGATACACAGTGATCATATTCATCATAGTTAATTGTATCTGAACAATTTGTATCTGAACATACCTTGTTTTTCCCCCTTCACCAGCTCTCCCTTCAACTCCTTTTCCCCTCCTATTTACAACAGCTTTATTTACATTTTTTCATTTTTTCCTCTTTTTCTTTTCTTTTTCCCTTCCTTCCTTTCCCCCTCCTCCCTCCCTAGTTCTCTTCCTGTTTGAAATTTTTCTATTTCACAATATATATTATACATTTTTATCCTTATTAACACTTATGGTTTCTTATACTAGAGAAACAATTTGATATGTACTCATGTGTGTCTGATGTATTTCACTTAAGAGTATGTTCTCAAGGTGTATAAATGTTTCAAGTTTATCCTTTTTATGACAGAGTAGTACTCCATTGTATAAAAAGGAACAAAAAACACCACATCTTCTTTATCCATTCATCAGTTGCTGGGCATTTGGGTTGTTTCCAAGACTTAACTATGACAAACTCTGTTGCTATAAACATGGGTGTGCATATGTCGCTGTGATTCGATGCTTTTATTTCTTCTGGGAAGATATCAAGAAGAGGAATAGCCGGGTCAAATGGAACCTCTAATTGTAGTTTTTGAGGTATCATCACACTGATTTCCACAATGGTTGGACCAGTCTACACTCCCACGAACAGTGGAGAGGGTTCCTTTTCCCCACAGCCACACCAAAAAAATCACATGATCATCTCAATAGATGTAGAAAAAACATTTGACAAAATCCAACACCAATTCATGATAAAAACCCTACAGAAACTAGGAATAGATGTTCTATATCTCAACCTGATAAAAGCCATCTATTACAAACCAACGGTTAACATCATACTAAACATACAAACATGCATATTTAATACATTTGCTCTTAATAGTAGATGCTCAGTGAATACATGAAAACAATGATGGAAAAGAACCAACAAGATATATCATGTACAGGTACAAATTCCCTATGATGAATGTTATCACTATGTACATCTAAAATGTACCATTAAAATAAAATTTAAAAAAATAAACAATGATGGAAATTCAGACTTTTGTTTCATGAAAAGAAAAATACAGTTTAAAAAGTCCCTTAGGGCTTTTAGCTCTGAAATCCCCTACCACCTCATAGAAACTATCTTCTTTCTCTTCCATCTTCTTCCCCAAACAAACTGTCTTTCGTTATTAAAAAAAAGTCCCTTAAATCTTGTCATTATATTAGGTATGCTAAAATCTAGTTACTACCGATTCATTATTAATTTGGTTTTGATTTAAATAACAATGATATGAATTTAAAGATACATATAGAATGCAGTAAAATTCCTCTACTAATTATGTATTTTGATTTTTATAATTTCTACCAAATAAAATAATATTAGTTTAATACTCACTGCTACTTCTGGATATACTTTCTATAAATGTGCATCTATTTACAGAAATATTGTAGGAAAGTCCTATAATAGTAAAATATTAGAGCTGGAAATTCCTGGTTTTGTGAATGATGTGGTTGGATAAAGATTTTTTGTTCCTTGTATAATAAAGGTAAAAAATGGTAAACAATATTTAAAATGGTAGAAGACATACAGTTATAAAAAAGCAGATCTACATGGCAGATTCGATTTATGAAAGTATAGTAATATAAATCTTAAACCATAAGCCCAACTAAGTGAGATAAGTCATTAGTGTAGTAATAGCTAAGTACATTTATACTTTCAAGAGGTCTTCTCTTGAAAAAAAACTTAAAACAGAAATATTAGTATATATAGAATATGTTAAATTGTATTTTATTTCATTTATTTTCATATAGCCCACATAATATTATGCAGAAGCCTTCCTTAATAGGTAAAATAAAAAGGAACACAATATGGTAGTTCAGCTTAATTCTCTTAAAAGACAGGAACTTTTGTATTGATACATTTGATGAGATACATGGTTCAAAATAAAACTCGAATGCAGCAAACAAAGAATATCTTAGGAGAAATCCCAGAAATGTTCAAGACTATGAACTTTTCTTGTTATTTCTTTGCCAGTTTGAGTCAAGAAATTGATAGACTCAAGGAAACACAATTGCATAATCTTTACTAATGCTATAAATTGCGAGACACTGTCAAGTGTGGCATGAATAGTGTCCCATAGATGCAATTTTGTTTTGCCAAACAAGAAGAGGACTGTTGGCCAGAAAATCTTCTCAAGCTAACATATAATGCTAAAAAAAAAAAAAAAAAGTTAAAAAAAAAAAAAGGGCAACTGGATCCCTTGCCTTTCCATTGTACACCTATAAGAAAAAAGTACCACAGGTATTTCATCCATGATGCACTTCTAAATCAAATCTTCAGACCTAACGGGAGATAGAACCATAATTTTTTGAATGAAATTCAAAGAAAAACAAAATGTTTATTAGTTTGGAAAGCATATTAAAAACATAGTTTAATAAAGGTACACTAAAAATATAATGCTGATGGCCAATGACAAGTATAACCACTATTTAAAAAAAATGAAATGTACATTTCCTTTCCTAAATAAATAAAAAGATTTCTTTCTATATTGCCTAGACCAAAAGGGTAATGGCATAAACATGAAAATAAGAATGAGTTTTCCAATAGTGGCAGTACGGTACAGTTAACTGAAGAAAGACTGAAAGCCAGGTATTTGTTTACTTGCTGTTTCTGAGAGATTAAGCCAGGAATCTAAGAATATCTATCTTAAATAGAAAAAAAAATTGAGTCAGTATAAGTCATTTGCCCTCGTACCATAGAATGTTAAAAATGGAAAAAAGAAGAGAAATCTATGTAGTCCAAATCCCTCAAACATACATAAGCAACGCAAATAAGGAAAATTGTGCAAGATTGCCTGACTACGTATTGACAAAGCTAGGACTAGAATCCACTTTACTTGTTCCTAACTCAGGCTTTTCTACCATGTCAACAGCGATACTCTGTACCAGTGTTCACCAACACCAACAGGAACTATGGTGTCCCACTAGATGGTACGGTAACAATTTCTCTGGCTCCTTGCCCTAGTCCTAAATGGCGCTGCAATATAACTCTGCTTTGCCGCTTATTTAGGTTCTAGGAGCGAGTGTATTGATTTTGTAATTCATAGCTTGGTGACCAAATGAAAAGTCAGATTAACCACTCCAAATTTATACCCAATTACTGACCGTTTTTCTTCTTTGCTTTCAACCAATGCTCCACCTTCCAGGAATTGGGTCTTTGCCATTATTTTCTCTGCTTGAGTGACTAAACTGGAGTCTAGGCCAGGATGTGCTTTAAAGACCAGTGCCTTACTTCATAGCTCATATTGAATCTCAACTAATTCAAATGTCTCCTGAGTTCTATTGCTGTACTTCTTTTATACTCCCTTATTTATTAAGTCAAAGTTACATAAAGCTGTTCTTCTGTAGATAATATTCACAAATATTTGAGGACTTCCACTGGCCTTCCTTGCTAGCATAGCCCATTATTCTAAAATTTCTTGCATTTTCTTTCTAATGATGGAGCAATTCTGACCTATTGTCTAAATTCCAGTTGATCTGTCAAAATTTTGTTTTATGGTTGAGCTATGTCAATTGACCATTCTCAAATCTTGCATTTAAATGAAAATTTCCTTGGAGCAATTGAGTATTCTATATTCGGTCATAAAACATATTAAGCAGGAAGAGGAACACTGTTGTTTGGATCAGAGTTATTATGTATTAAATTCTATTTCTTACTAATAGACTAATATACCTAATTTATCTGTACTTTCTAAGTGCCCAGTATTCCTCTCACAATAAAAATGTCTGGAAAATTAATTATTTGATTAAAATCAGTGCTAGTGTTTTAGTTGCTCCAATAAAAGTACACTGTTCTTATTGGCACTGGGTATAAATATGCACTCAGGAGTGAGAAAAATTAGGACAAAAACATTAGTATTTTTGCAATCAAATGCTAAATTGGAAGATGTGACTTAAAGTTACCATCATTTGCTACCGTTCTCTAAATTTGTTTGCACTTGTACACTTAGTCACAAACAACTCGGAGAAATTGCCTTTCCCACCTTCAGAGAGAGCCATTCTCTCCAGCCTCATCATGAGACCTAGAGAATAGGGCAAGATGCACCTTTTCTGAGAGCAGACAGAATCAAAGGAATGACAAAATTACAGAGACAAACAAAGAAATGGAAAGGAGAGGAGAGGAGAGGAGAGGGGAGGGGAGGAGAGGGGAGGGGAGGGGAGGGGAGGGAAAAGAAAAGAAAAGAAAAAAAAAAAGAAATGTGTGGGTAAAAGACCCACTCCTCCGAAAGAAGTAAAGAAATAGTGTTCCTTGATAGAAGACAGATGTAGCCTTAAAGGTAATATTTGTTAATGCAACTGAAACACTTTATTAGAGCGGATTCAGACATGATACCACAGAGGAAACTAATGTTTGCATCGTGCAGGCGGGCAGGCCCAGGTTCTTGTCTTTGTTCTGCTACTTACCAGACTACTTAAACTGTCTAAGTTATTTCTACATCTGTGATATGAGTAAATATATGTCAATTATAACTAATGGTGTATAAATAAAATTAACTATTTGATTTGCTGACTTTAAACTATCCACAAATGAAAGGGGATGATTACTTCTGCAGAAAGCTCAGATAGGGAACTCCAAGTCAGAATAAATCTTCAAAAGAGAAAAGAATTCATTCATATTTTTCTAAATAACTATGAGCATATTTTAATAGCTGGATAAGGTAGCCACATCTTTTTTGCATTAGGGCAGAAACAGATTTTTTTTTTTTTAGTACAATCACTGTGTCTCCTTCAGGTGTCTTTTACAAACTTTGTTTCCTATCATTCTGAAGGCATTTAATTAATCAAGCAATTAATTTATGCTTGAAATAGAGCAGGTGCTTCTATTACATATTCATTATTAATCAAATTATTCATTCAGATCAGCAAATTCAACATACACAATACAAATCTCCAGCATCCCCTCACGTTATGTGAAATTTATCACAATGGTATTCATCAAGAAGTTTATTAGGGTTATGTGAAACATCATTTTTCCAATTAGTTTCTACAGTGTCAATATTGTTACTTCTCAGAGAACACTGGTTCTGTTATTATATTTTTATGTAGTCTACAACATCTTTTAAAATAAAACTTCAAAATCAAATAAGATTTTAGTATTCAGAATCAAAGTTTTAAACATTAATCTCTGAGAGTTACTTAGGCAGAAAATCTTTACATTATTTAATTCGAACTCCTCAGTTTCTGAGGAAGAAAACTAGAGGCCTAAAAAGAAGTAACTCGTTCAAGATTACAGCGTGCAGGAGTATTTGGCCTGAGGATGCCTATGGTCATGCCACTGCTTTCTAATGTGATAATGTCTAGTGACCGAGTGTTTTAAAATTTTTATTTGTTATGTAGAATTAGCAGAAATATCAAAATGCTGATCTTGCCAAAGCAAAGTATTTCAAATTCTGTCAGGCCAAATTCTCACAGATGAGTTCAATTTGGTAAAATACACATCAATAATTACATAATGCAGTGCCTTGTACAATGTAAGTATTTAATAAAAGTTTGTTAACAACAATTTTTATCCTTTCATTCTGTAGTTGAAATAGCTTCGTATTTCTGGCACAGATGGACTTCGAACTGTCTAATGATATTGTAAATGCATGTGCATGGTCACTGAATTTTCCCCAGGAATAAGTATAATTTCACACTGTATTTGAAAAACTCCTATTAATATTTTACCCCAACTAGATGGATAGCAAGATCTTCAGCAAAGAGTAAAGATATCCATCGAACCATCACACTATATTTCAAAATTAAAATTTGACTAAACTGACTTTTGAAATAGAGAATTTCTAAAAGTAGCCACAAATTTTTTCATAAAGTTTAAAATATACCATCTGCCTCTCTTTCATATTTAATCAACATCTATTGAGATCACTTTGACTTAGAGCCCATTACTGAGTGTCATGTGGTGATAAAAATAAAGTAACAAAACATACTTTATGGTTAAAAATTGTACTCTTGTCAATCTACTTGCCTGTGTGGGAAAAAATGTCTTGTAGAATTTAAATGAGTTAAAGCTAGTGTTATTATTTCCCAATGTTTTTATTTGGCTTTACTTTTATTCATCAAAATTATACTCTAAAAATTAAAGATTAATTACTCAGAATTTTTTATTTTATAATCTCTCTCATTATTAAATATTTAAAACATGAAATTATATTAGAGTATGGGATAATAAACACAAGTATAATAATACAGAATTTAAACATATCAACATCATAGAACTACTGTGAGAATTAATAATCTACTACATGTAAACTGTTTAGAAAAGTACCTGAGTAATACTAAATATTGGATAAATATTACAGGATATGATATCATATTCATTTGTTACATTTTCTTGTGATATTTTTAAGAAGAAATAACAAATTACTGCTACAAGTAAAGAAGATACAATTGCAAGCTTCCTCAGTTTATAATTTTATAAATTACCGCACATATGTGTTTCCATAAGTAATATAAAGTACTATGAGGTTTCATAGTTATGTAAATGATAAGCAATGTGATTCTGTTCTTTATCAAGTTATCATGCTTTTCTGTCTATCCATGAGATGACAGATAGATAGATAGGTGGATTCAGAGACACAGAGATAAGGTGATTTATGATCTATAAACTATTCCATTCTGTACATCAGTGTGGAATTGGTTAGCACCATACTACCATGATGCATTTTTTAATATTTCTCTATTTGTCTTCATTAACATATGTCTGGACCACCTTTCTGCCTGGCCTTAACAGATAATTTAATAATTTTATTTGGTGTGGTTACTACAAAGTTGGACTAATTTTTAATATCAACTTTTTTGTTTCAATTTACCATGTTTCTCTGTTCTTTATTTTTCTACCATGTATTTTAGTGATTGTATTAGTTACTTTTTTTGTTGTTGAGGTGAAATACCCAACCCTCACAACTTAAAGGAAGAAAGGTTTATTTTGGCTCACAGTCTGTAGATTCTGTAGATGTTTTGGTCCACAATCGGCTGGCTCCAAGGCAGAGTGGCGTGCCACAGGGACATGGCAGAGGAGAAACAATCCACAGCAAGGCAGGCAGGAAGCACCAAGCAGCAAGCAGCTTGGTTTTCCTTTTTATGCTATCCAGGGTACAAACCTTTTGGGTGGTGCCACCCATACCCAGAGTGAGGCTTCTGTTTTCAGTAAATCCATTTAGCCACACCTAGAACTGTGCTAATTCCAATCAGAGGATTAATTTAATACCACACACTCTGAATTCCAATAAGCTCTGAAAAGTCTTGCCTGTGAGTGCATGAGGGTTTGGGGAAATATTTAGATACAAATCATAATAGTAGTCATGTTTTCATCATATATTTCAGATATTTTTCCATTCCTCTACTAATTCTGCATTATTTTTATTTCTACCATTTTAGCTATTTCTTTAAATTTTATGATGTGCACTTAGCTTGAAACTATTGTAGTGGATATTTATATAATTTTCCTCCTAAAGGAAAAATGTAAGAATATTTTTACTGAAATACATCTCTTCTCATATTTCACACTTTTGTTGACTGCCATTTTTTATTAGTGCATGTTTGAAGAACATAATGATTGTATTTATCATGGGGAGTTGGCACATGTACATAACCCACCTTAATTCTTGTCTTTGTCCCTTAAAACTCTCATCTCACCCTGCCTACTCCAACTCTTGCTCCCCTTCCTAGTTACAAAAGCTTGTATTTTGAACGCAGAATTACCCATTACCCGTTAATATTTACCAACATGTTTCACCAGTTCCTTTTATCATCGTTGCTCTTCACTCCCAACTCTTCATTAATTTCATGCTGAAATACACTTTTACTTTTAAACTCCCAAATTTTCTGTGTGAATATTTCTTCATTTTGGTCTCATTATTAAATGACACTTTAAGGCGATTTTATAATTTTAGATGAAAGTTATGTTCACTTGGCACTTTGAAGACATTATTCCATTTATTTTTGACATTTGTTGATAATAAACTTTGAGTAAACTTGATTATAATTCCATTGTATGTAATTAGTCTCTTCTCTCTGATCGAATTTATCTTTTCTCTTTGTCTTTGAAATTTCTCATTTTAATGACTACATAACTCCAGACGTAACTTTTTTTTTTTAATATTTTGCTCAAAACCATAATAAAATATTTTTGTCTTTCTACAATTTTAGAAAATTGTCAGTTTTTAGAAAATTGCCCTTTTATTTTTTTTTTATTTTCTCCTCCCAGAACTCCTTTTAGATATTACTTGATTGCACTTTCTGTATTGCCCACCACATTTTTTGAATCTGTGTAGCCCTCTACATTGTTTGAATAGTCCATATATTTACTGCTTTGTGCTGTAATTGGCTGATTTCCTCACATCTATATTTGCTTCCGCTAAGTCAAAGATGATGAGCCTTTCAGAGCTTTTAATAATAACAAATAGCCCACTGCAGCACGTGTGCCCCCAGGTTTACCACCACTGCACTAAGTCTTTCTTCCGTTATGATTCATCTATTTTTCTCTTTCCCTCAAGTGCTTTATTCAAATGCCTGAGTCTTAATTTCAATAATTTTTAAATTATTTTTTGTATTTTCTATGGGGATCTGATGTTTCCTGTGTACTATTTGTTTTCTTTTAACTCTTGATTATTGTAAACATACTTTAAGACTTTTCCACTTTGTTCTATTATATTTAATTCACAAAATGTTACTTGTCACTTTTATTAGCTTATTTTCTTATGGTGTTTTCATAGTAATCTCATGGTATGGAACTTTAACTGTAACTTCAGCTTCAGAATAATTTTTTACAGGATTCTTCTCTAACTGTGATTGTGCAGATTTATTTCAAACAGACTTATATTTGCTTCTACTAAGTATCTTATAAGTCTCAGTATTTCTAAGCCACTATTGTGACATTTCTTTGTTCTCAATTTTATTTATATTCACATAGGGTGAGTCTAGTACTTTTCTGCAAGTGACACTGGCTTGAAGTTTTATTTCTTGCAGGAAATATTTTTCACAACATTACCAAGGTAACTAACTTCCTTAGTAAGAATCTAGGACAGAGGATACAGATATTTTAATGCCCATTTTACACAAATTTTTCTCCTACCACTTTGCACAGAATTCAGCTTCATTTCTCAGACACTCAGGAATCCAAAATTTCACCACATTCGTTTGTATGAGTTTGTAAACACCAGTATTTATTACATATTTTTTCTGGATCCATTATTCTCATTTGAGAATGCACTTGAGCTTCAGTCTCTTGGTGCACAGAACTGTGGCTAATTCCCAAACATTTAGAACTACTTATTAAATGCTTGCACAATAATGTCAACTATTAACTCAAACTGTATTTCTAAATCAAAATTAATTTTCTTGTATGCCAAAATACTAAAAAAAAAAAATACTGGTTTACTTTCCTGAATTTCCTACAAGAAGTTCTTTTACTCTAATGCACACTTGTGAGAATTAATACCAAGCCAAAAATGTCTCAAGCCAACAACAGAATTTTATAATATGTATGAATTTATAGTTTTAAAAATTAAATCTTGAAATATAAATCATGTTGACATACATGCTTAATTGATATATTTGTGGCATATTGTGTTTTTAACAATGTTTTCCTTTCACAATTTGACACAGGTTTAAATCTAAGAAGCCCAGCTATGGAATTCTTCCGATTTGATTTGTACCTTGAGGTTTGAATTCACTTGTGGAAGATGTACTTTTAGAAAAAAGAAAAGGGGGTCAGAGTTTTTTTCACTTCCATTTTGCTCTTACTTGTTATAAAAAGAAATTAAAACCTATTTAAATATTGAAACATTTATAGTGACAGGTGCTGCTCTAAAGACATTGATAAATATTCCACTAAATTGCTGTCTTGCAGGTAGGACCAAAATGTACTATTTCATAATTGTTATTTGTCAACTAATATACGTATCTCTGAATTAAGTAAAGAAAGACATCTTAGGGTGTGTAATGTGTATGAAATTGAGGACTACATGAAAACTAATTATAGCAAGTCTTATACTTCTTATTTGGTGATTCATCCAAGAATGAAGCATTCTTTCCCTTAATCTTTCCTCTTAAACCTACATACCCAATTGGTCACAAAGACCTACCAATCTTTTTTAACTGGACATGTTTTCTGATTTGTTTTATTTTCTCATCCTCCTTGTCTTTGTTCTACATCAGAATTCAGTTGCCCCCCATATAGGAATATGATTCATCCCTAGAATTTCACACTGCCTTCTTCCCCATTTCACCATAACTGTGATTTTCTTATTCTGTTTTCACAGAAGATACCCTTCCCTATTATGTCAACCATTGTCTTGCTACTTATTGGAACTACATACACATTAAAAAGCTAATATCAAGCTCTATTACGTAAGGTTTTCCATTATTATGCTAACTTAAAATGATTTCTCCTACCACTTGACGACTGTGTTACTTGGTTGAAAGTCATCAGTTATTGACTTGCATTGTGACGAGCATATGAAGATAAATTGAAAATGTCCAAAGCAAATTTTTTTGAATGACTGGAATTCTACCAACACAAGAGTCTTTAAAAATACTTGGAACCAGATCAATTCAGCCAGATATTTTCATTTCAAATATCTACTTATACCTCCTATAACGACTGTAGCTTGCAGTTAACCATAGTATGCTAATAACCTTGGTGTTTGTAAGGCATTTCATCAAACTCTACATGACTTACCTTTCATAAAGCATACTGATATTCCTTCGGTTCCTTTATTTCATACCCTAATCTCTGTCAGCACCAGGCTCTTTTGAATGTTATTCTTTCCACTTAGAACCCATCTCTTTCCAGCTCATAACAATAATTAAGATGATTCCTAGTGATCCTAGGGATATTTTACCTTAAAATTTCTTTAACATTTAACTTTAGTTTAACATTTCTTTCTCAGGGAAGCTGTCCCTAAACTTCCAGTTTGGCTTTGGTATCTTTTTGTACACTTTTGTAGCATAGTACATTTTAATCTACAGTATACCTCATAAACTGAGTTTATTGTCTCTCAGTGATTAACATAAACACTATCCAAACAAGAATTGTATCTCCACCTTCCCACAAATCTAGAGGTGTAAGTGGGTTCATATATTCTCTTCAGAATGGCTCTAGTTAAATTTTGCTATTCTCCTATAATATCTATCTTTTGTAAACGTCTAGGGTTGCCCTGGATTTTGAAACAAATATCATTCAAATATTAACCGTACCATTTTACTGAAGCATCTTGATTCCTTGATCTTCCTTCCCCAAAACATGTTCAGCTCTTTACCGTCAGTGCTCTGCCCGCATGTCATTTAGCCAAGTGTCACGTAACACCTGTAGGTATGAGGTATAAGTGATTTTCTCTTAGTATTCTACTTTTAATACACTTTATGATTTGTTTCTTTGCATATAACTGGAAACGGTGAATTTAAAATTACCCACATTTAGTAAAAAATATATAATATACACATATGAAATGTGTATGTTTTAAATCAATATCTGTATTCCCAAGTAAATGGTGTGTTAGCCACCTGTCTATTACTGTGAATAAAATACCAGAGAAAAACAATTTAAAAAGAAGAAAGATTTATTTTAGCTCACAGTTTCAGTGTATGACCTGTTAGTTCCATTGTGTTGGACCCTGAGCAAGGCACAATATGCTGAATGGTCCTTGAAGGAACAAAGCTGCTCGTGCCATAGCAGCTGGAAAGCAAAGAGAGAGAAGAGAGAGCTAGGGCTTCAGTATCTGCCCACAAGGTACTTTCTCAATGACCCAACTCCCTCTCACTAGTTTCCATCTTCTAGTGTTTTGCCACCTCCCAATAATTTCACAAGCAGTTGACCAAGTCTTCAACACATGGCCTTTGAGGAACATTTAAGAGTCAAACCATAACCGTACACTCCACAGAGATAAAAGCATTACCTAATTTTGCTCATTACGTCCCTAGTATCTACCACTGTACTTTACACATAGATTTTGATAAGAAAATTACTTATTAAATAAGTACTTTTATGAATAAATGAATTATGAACAAAAATTAAAGAAATCACCACCACTTGGCAGAAATCGTGACAGCAGAAGTGTTAAGAGAAGATTATAAAGTGATACGTGAAAGCTTAGAAAAAGATAAAGAAGAGAAATAATTGTGAACATTTATAGATAAACAGAAACTAAACTGTGTCTTATTAAATTTTATTTCTGTATTGAAGAGCTTATACTTTTCCATGCTTTTACCATTATTACCTAAATCAAGATAGAATGTTTGTTATGGAAAAAAAATAAAATGAATAAGAACCAACTTTTGCAGTAAATGTGTGTGTGTCCAACTTACATTTCTGTTTGCATACTTTTCTCATAACTTTCTGGGAGGTGATCTAGGGATGGATTTTGCATCATCTTCAATGAATATAGTTCCTAATTTTTCATGCTTTGAAGTTCATTGAAGCAGAATATTCTTCAGAATGGAGGAAAATATTTCTTGGTTACTTTGATTAAACTTAATTTTATCGCCTAATTATTTGCAATTGCCCATAAAATGGAGATACTACAGTCATATATTATTCCTTTTATTAACCAAAACATTAATGCTGTGTTTTCTTGTATAATTTATTCATTGTATTGATGTCTTAGATGGTTCCAGAGGCAATGGTTTACGATAGAGCAGATTTAATACAGGACATTTACAAATTACTACATTCACACACACAAGCCAAATGCAGGAAGAGTGCAGAATGTCTGTTTAGGCACTGGAGACCCAAAAGATCCAATCAAGGGCTGGGAGCCTACAGCACTGTCCCATATAGATCCGTGTCTGCACTAAAAGCCTGGAGAAATCTATGCTAGAACCAGGATGCAACGCTCGCAGCAGAGATGAAGACCAGAGTTCTCCCAAAGTGGACAGCAGGCATTCCGATGGCAGCAAGACTCCAAGCTCCTTCTGTGAGGAGAACAGCTGAGTCCCCTTCTGGAGAGCCAGCCACAACAGAGATTCTCCCAGTAAACAGCCAGCCCCTGTCTTCTGCTCCCGTTCTCCTTTATGTTGTGTCGGCCACACCTCAGGAGGAGCCTCTACGCCCAGAACCAACCAACTCAGTTCAGAGGGGAGTTCCTGCTCATGTCCAGCATATCAGTCCATCACAATTGATTTTTCCCTAAATTTTGCTTTCCATTATTAAGTCTGGGAACTTCTTTTTTTAATGTTCGTTTTAAGACAGTGGTGTTTATGTTTCCCCATATTTTGCTGCGTGTGATTTGTTCTATAATTTCTTGTGCACATTTTGTAAGCTATAAATAGTTCAATATAAATGTAAGTTTTAGCATGAAATTAGCATCACTAAAATAGGGGTTCGTGTTTGCCTGATGTTCTCTGAGCTCTCACGTTGTTTTCCAACAGCACTGAATTCAAAGTAAGCAGAGCTTGTGCTTGTTTTCTTTTTGCCAACTAGATCGTTCAAACTATCACTATCTTTTGTTCAATGATGTTGATTTGAATATTGTATACACTAAAAGATTTTTTAGTTTGTGGTCTTTCACATACTCGTTTGGGTAGTATTCCAGATCCATATTAAATTGAGATGCATAGAAATTGTTCAGCGTTGGTTGCTAGGTTGAGTTTGCTGAAATCTTGTCAGCTCCTTTCTGTGTGTTTTGAGGCAGAAGTCCTTTTGATGATTATTTTCTTTTTATTTTCCTTGCTGATGGCCCCCATCAGACAGATAGGCTCAGGGCTGTTTAGCTGCTTTGTTCTTCACTGCTTGTTTCCTCAAACTCTCTGCAGGAAGGAAGCTTATGAATACTTTGTGAAATTCAACAATATAAAAGACTGTAATATGATAGATGTAAATATGCTGTAGAGATTTGAACAGATTTGAAACAATACACCAATCTACAAATCTGTAACTGGTAAAGAGACAATCACCATAAATACAGCTGGGATAACACCCAGGATGCCAAACTACTGATTGGAATTACCAAAGGCTTTTTCATCCAACAAAATGCAAAAAAAAAAAAAAAAAAAAAATTATGGTGCTCCACGGACCACTGAGCAAAGCCCATTTGAATTGGTCCCATCTCATTTTCTGGCTCCCTAATTAGGACCTGAAATGTTTTAGGATCTAACAACTTTCTCATCTGTACAATTGTGATAATAATAATAAAAAGGCACTGTGGACCTTTCAAAGGTGTTACATGATAATCATGGAGCACAAAAGGATGTTTAATATATAGTGGAACATTATGTCATTAATGTATACAAATATCCAGGCATAACACTTTGCAAACACAGTTAAGTGCTTAACAAATATTAGTCGTTACTGTTGTCATGTTGCTTCTGCTACCGTGTGGTTATTGTTAATTTTATTGTTACATTTAATGAAAGATTCTCGCAAAAGAAATGTAGAGAATTTACTACGTAGATATTATCTCACCCATGGTCTGAATATTTTGATTCTACTCCTGATGAAAACTGAAGAAATTATTGGAAGTTCGAAGAACATGAGGCTCAAATCTATCCCATAATATCAGCTCATGTTTTATCTTCTTATAGGCTCAGGGTCAAATAGTCAGGGTTCAGTAGACTTAAAGATTGTTCACAGATTTGCGATTTATTTTGGCCTGTTAGCAGTACCAATTACATATTTAAGATGTCAAAATAGTAGCATTATGCTTTGATGTATTTTTCCTCATTTGCCATTTCACACTGAGAGACAAGACAGTGATATGTTTGGATTGTTACTCATTTCATAACTGATCAACCAACTCACACAGCTCAGGTAGTATTGATGGGAGAGTCGCCAAAAGCCTTCTCTACAAAGAATGGTGCTGTACGATTCAACTAAAGAACAATAGTTTCTGGATCAGAATTCCACAAAACAACTTTTATTTACTACAGTCCCTGAAGGGAATTGCATTTATGAATTGAGATGTTAAATGCTTTTTAATTGCCTGCTTTCAAACATTCTTTCAATGCACTTTTATTTATATATTATTATGACTTAAAAACTTTACTCTTAATTTGTTTCTGTAAAACTTCTGCTCATTATATTTTCAATCTCACATGTTACATAGAATAACAATAGCAATTATATGCACTTTGAGCCAGTGATAAAATTATGCTGACCTAGATAATTTTAAATCTTTTATAAAAGACCTACAAAGAATTCTCGATCATCACTCAACTTTGAAAAAAAGTGGAGGCCTTTTTTGGATGAAATAGTTATCAAACTCCCTAAATAACTTCCTATCATTTTGTCTGAAGAAGCATTTTCTTAAAATGAAGTAGTTTTATGCAGGTACATAGTCAGATGAAAAGCTCCCATAAATTCAGTAACATTTGTATAGACAAAAATTACAAAGCTTCAGTTACTGTCAGGAGCCAATGAGAAAACATAAATTAATCTCCCTGACAATCCTGTTATAAGGAAAGACAGTTTTCATTTGAAGTACTTGCTGACAAGGCCACCACATTACTAATACAAAACCTGCCATTTAGCCATAGGCCCCACAATTTGGCAGCTGCACAAAATGAGGACCAGTTTACAGCTGCCTTTCACTATTGCATCAAGCAGTCTTTAAGCATATCTTCAGCTCCCAATGTGTGCATGAAATGCAGTGTTAAACTCTGTTAGAGGTTATGGAAGAAATCACAGACATTAGTTTTGGTTTTAAGGAGTTTACATTCCAGTTGGAAAGGATGATGCAGTCCCAGAAATCAAGTTGAAGAAAATTATACAGAAATATGCCAATAAGTGAAAAACAAATAGCACCCAAATAGAAATTGTCTTTGTAAAAGAATGAGTATGTTGATTCTGTAATAACAAGACTAAACATTTGTGATTTTTTTCAGATATTAAACTCTGTCTATTTTACTCTAGTTCCTCTGATTTATACAGGTGGTGAAACAGAAATACAATTATGGACCAGAAACAAAGTGGGTAAAAACGAAGTATGTAGAAAGTCTTCCTGACTTCAATTCATACCACTTCTGCTCTGTATCATCTTTCACCCTAGGTATTCTTTTTCAAAGTCCAGGGCCAGTTCTGTCTACTCGTGCATGTATTTTACCTTGTTTCTCTCTAAAGCTCAAATAATGACCAGGGATATAAATTTTACTTCTATTTTTCATATGCTCAGTATTCCTTCTTAAAAGATCCTACTGACACTAGATTTCATACTATTGGAAAGTATTTCCTAAGCCTAGCTTTCCAGAGTAAAATGCAAATATTTCTTTAATTCAACCCCTGGTGAAAAATACTGTGCTCACCCTCATTTGTGCTTCATAAAATAGTGTCAACTGAGGAAAGTTCCTTTCGCTTTATGTTTCTTTTGTTTTGGCAACTTGTTATGTACATCAAACTGATAGAAGAATCTATTGTTAAAAAGAACTCTGAAATTTTATAAATACATAACTGTTGAACTTCTAGCCCTAGACCTTTCACGTATGCTTCCATCCTTCTATTTTGTAAACATTTCAGAGGATTCTATATTTGCCCTCACTCTCCTTCACATATCCTTTCCCATCATATGGAAAGATGCACTCGTCACATCTAAACTAGTAGTTGTATATCCATCTATACCAGTTGAACTCAAGCAATATTGAAGTGTCATCTTTCAAACATCTGCATATTAATGAACCAGAGAACTCATTTAGAAATAATTTCTGGACCCTACCTCAGCACTATTGAGTCAGAATTGCTGAATACTCTGCCTTTGTGCATATTATTGCCCCTTACTAGAATGTCTTTTCTCTACAGAAATCCTATCTATGTTTCAAGATTTAGCTTAAATACAGCAAACTTTTGAAGCCATTTTTGATCCCCTTTGTTTAAATATATGTGATCGTCCTTGAAATTATAGCACAGGATGTCAGAAGGCATCAGAATTTGGGTAAAAAAGAGTTTGGGGAAAACTGAGATAGGTCATCTGGAAGAAATGTGATAGGAATCAAGCAAGTTTTGCACTTAAACTTACACTCATATTTGGAAACCTGCAGTGAAAATGTTGGAAATAACTAAGGAACCAGTAACATAGAATCTGTGTTGGAAGAGGAGATGGGTGGCACAATTTCACAAGAGGAATTTAAAAGTAAGATTAAGTGACTGGACTTCTAGGCTAAGTTATGTTCAATAAAAGGTAAGTTTAAAGTCGTTCAGGGATGGTCAGTAATATCCAATTAAATATGTGCAGCTTTGAAAACATACCTTAGGGACACGTTATAATGCTATAAGGAATGAAAACAGGAAGTTCACAAACACATTGAAAACAGGAAAATAGGATAAAGTTCTTATTAAATACCAGATCTAGGATGTGAATTCTAAAGTTTAGGCCTGACTCTGAAGTTTATGCTCTGAAAATCTTAAAGATATCTTTACCTAAATTGTTTCACCCTAGAACGCCTTCCCTTCTGTCTTTGCCTATGGAAACCTTCTCCTATCTTTTACAGTGCAGTGCTGGATCCGTGTTGCTGGGCCATGTCATTCTGAGAGTGACACTTAATCTTTCCTTCCCCTTTCATTTGAACAACACGGATGCATAATTTTCCGATTCTCTTGTTGGAATACAAAGATGCTCTGGAGTAGAAAATATCAAGGAACAGGTCATATTGCTGAGAAAGTCCAGGCTACAGCAAGCTGTGTCTGGGGAAAAGGGAGATGGAGGAGCATGTGTTCGAAAGGCATAATTCTGGGCCCCACCTGGTGTCTCTTCAATCACAATGCTCAACTCAGAGCAGAGAAATGTCCTTGGTCAATAAGGATCACCTGTAATTTTGATGCATACCCAAATTCGAGAACCAGTCATTCCAGTTCATCTAGAGGGAGGACCAACGGGCTACGGCTAAATACTTGCTCATTTCGAATGCTTCCGTTTCATTCAGACAGTCCACACGCCAAAAGCTGGTTCTTTTATTTAATATTGAAACATGAAAGGTGAGAATTGTAGTTATTTCATGTAGATCAAGCATAACTAAACAACACCTGCTCTCTCTCCTCTGTGCAGCTGTCCCAGTTTCGCTAGTTGCACCAGTTTTACATGTAACTCTTAGGAAAGGTCAACTGAATAAACTTGAGAGGGAAATAAACAGGAAATCAGCTCGAATATTAGCTTAATGGAGAATTTGAGCCTATTTCCTGGATGTATTTCATAAGTAAGCATTCATTAAATTACAAATTAAATTCCATTTGATGAATTTCAGAATTGTAATAAGCTTCATTTTTGCCATATTCTAAGAACATGAATTCATCTGATTGTACTGTGTGTAAACATTTTTCCAATTTCTTTGACAACATTCAAAGAAACAAAATAAAACGTAATTTTGCTTCAAAAATACAGGATAAAAATCACTAATTTAAAAATCATAATGTATTGAATAACTGCTGCCAAAAAACGTTTCCTTGATTCACACAAACATGATTCAGCAACCTCCTGTTTCTTGTTGGAGAAAAGTAATACATTTTCCCTTGAGCTGCAACTGTCTCCATGAAATTTATGCATGAACACCAGGATATTCATGGACAGAAGATTCGAAGCAACTTATATGTTATCTACAAAGGAAATCGCATTATGGAATTTTTTTCAAAATTTTATTCCATCTTCTGAAGAAGCAGTGTC
The DNA here is from genome assembly GCA_004026905.1 of Hystrix cristata. Taxonomy (NCBI): domain Eukaryota; kingdom Metazoa; phylum Chordata; class Mammalia; order Rodentia; family Hystricidae; genus Hystrix; species Hystrix cristata. Next base: position 22,901 of record PVJO010011662.1, read on the forward strand.
ACACTGCTCTCAGGGTTCGGGGCATGAAGTGGGAAAGAGCTAGTGATTGTCTACTGGGAATAGAATTTCTGTTCTTAAAACAGTGAAAATGCTTAATATTATCAGAGTTTTCACGTTCTCACAATTTATATCTTTCTATTTGTATTACATTTCCCTTATCAGTATTTCTTTCTGGGATATGCAAGGCACATGTCTCTAGTCTCCACTCTTGTATTAGTTCTGAACAAATGATGCTATTTTATATATCTGGCATACCTTCTTCAAACTTGTGCATCTTCCTTATAAATAACTCCCTGACAATAACTACTAATTATTGAGTGTCTACTTCATATGCTTTTTCTAATTCACATATCTTGCTGATATTATTAGCATTTGTAATAGAGTATTATATTAGCAGCTCCAAATAAGCCATGCCTCCCCAAATGTGTGCCTGTATGTATGCCTCTCCTACTATGGACTTGGCGAAGTGACTCACTTTGTTCAATGGGTTGATGAATGTGATGCAGAAGTTTGACAAATACCCACATACCTTGCTTGCTCATTTGAAATTTCCTCTTGGAAGTCTGCTGCTGTGTGGTAATAGAGAATAGGAGGGAAAGAGAGAAAGAGAAAGAGAGAGGGAGCAGGATCAGGTTAATTGGCAATTAGCACCCCAATGAATTCCTAAATAAAAGGTCTCTACCAATAATATGTAGAGCAGAACTAAATTTGCTACCAACAGAATCATGGAAAACAATAAATAGCTATTGAAAAAAGAAGATAACAGAATAGAAATAATCTTTGTGAGACTCTGAAATTGAGAAGAATCAGCCAAAGAAGGAGAAACTATATTCCATTCAGAGAAAGTGAGGAATAACTTTGGACCAACAGGAAAGTGACTCAAAAGCTGATCTCCAAGGAGATTAAGAAAAGCAACACAGAGAGGTACATTAACGATCACCAGGTAATGATCATTAACTTTCAACACAGCTCACCAGATTGTGGCTAGGAATCCAGCACCACATACATAAGACAAGTGGATATTGCAAGTAATCCCTGAAATTAGCAGCTGACCAGCAGAACTATCAAGAATGGTCCATACACACTTTCAGTGCAGCTTAGGGATTTGGTCTGAAAGTGACTCCACCTACACAACCACCTGATATTGCAGAAGAAATACATTCTATCACTCAGCAAATTCTCAGAGGTCGATAACTAGAAGCAATCTGGGGACAGATTGTATTATTAGGGAGTATATTCCTCTAAGCTCAGAGTGATCAAAATTGAAGACTCCAGTGGAATCCTATTGTGTTGACTGGGTGGAAGGTCATGCAAAATAGTATGGCCGAGGGGAATGTAGGACAGGAAGCCACCAAGATGTTTGAGCAGCAGAGAATACAGGAGAGTGTACAAACAAGAATGGAAAATGCAAAGATGAGTGGCCCTGCCCTGGGTGACTAGGAGCAAGAACCCTGTGATTGAGAATACTGTGCTTCTGTGAGGGAAGCTAACAGAATGCTCAGTTCGCAGGTGCACCTCTGCAGTGCAGAATTTAGTGGTTTGTTTGATCCTGCACCCTTTGAATCTTCTCAGGGACATGACCCAACACCACAGCTTATTAGCCATGTTCACTGGGTACTAGTGTAGGTTCGTTCAGGTTGAGGATATGCCTGATTGGGGCAGTCCATAATTAAGTCACCAGATTGCACTTGCTAAAGAGGACTTGATGTAATTCCAGCAAAGGCTCTGTTTCTGGACGAGGATACCAAAGCTCTCCAGAGAGTATGAACACCCACCCTATAAACTCCACAGGACACTGAGGTTGAGTGAGAAGGTCCACTGGCTGTTGACTGAATCATTTGCTGGGCCCCTGGGTAAGATCACAAAACCACCGACCAGAATCTACATCCTGGAGGTAGTCAATATTTCCTCAACCTGCAAAGTGAGAAAATTGTGCCATAGTCCAGAAACTGTCCTAGACGATTTGATGCAAACTGAGAGGAAGCAAAGCAAGTTGTAACCTCTTCTCATCCACTCTATGCCTGTAAGATTCTGCTTCTCAAAACCAACTTCCTTAGCCAGGAGGAGTTCACAATTAGACTCATACTTTAGTCTTTGATTTTGTTTGTTCTTTTCATTTTCTTTTCTTTTTCTCCATCTGTCCTATATATTATCTTTCATATTTTATGTTACTTTTAAAATTTTATGTCTATTTTTCATGTTTTCAATTTATTCAATGTTCTTTCCTTTTGCCTTCTTCAATCAGATTGTACATCATCATCTCCTTTTCTTCTTCTTTCCCATTTCCCCATTTTCATCTTTCTTTTTCCCTTTTCTTTTGCATCTGTTTACTTCTGCATTCTTCTTGTTTTGCTGGTTTTTTAAATCAATTTTTAACTTTTGATAATATATAGCATATTTCCCTTTGCTTTTCTACTGATATTGGTGGTGTTATGAAATTTGATTAGTTTTAAAAATATAGCTATATCTGATCTGTTTATATTTGGGAGTTATTAGTGATTTTTTTTTCCATCTTCCTTCTCAGAAGTGCTGGCGATTAAGGCTGGTACCACAAATACACTGGATGTGTACTCTGCTACTAACTTACACTCCCAGCCCATTTGAGAGAAGTTGTACATTATTTCAATTCCAACCTAGTCTTACACGCAACTTGCTGGATACCTCAATCAAAATGAAATGGGAAAAAGACTTCAATTAATGAACTAGTCCCAGGAAGCAAGGCTAGGGTAGAATTGAAGTTTCCTCTATGGACACTACCTACCATAACAGGAACAGAGAGAAACAATACAACATTTTGTTGACACTGCATCTAGAAATGATTGCCACAAAGTTATACCCAAAAACTTTCAGACCACATTTAACTGATAACGTTAAAGATGCACTCAGAGGGTCCCCCTCACATACTTCACTCTTTACAGCACACTTATCTGAACTACCAGAGGGAACTCACTCTTATGAGATTTATAGAAATAATTGGGAAATTTAAAAATTCCTAGAATTAAATGAAAATGGAAAGACAACATACAAGAATGTGTGTGATACACTGAGGGTGATTCAAAGAGGGAAGATTATATTAATAAGTGACTACATTAAAAAATCTGAGACATTTCAAACATACAACCTAATGATACATCTCAAAGTATTAGAAAAACAAGATCTTTCTCAAATGGCAAGGACAGCAAGAAATCTAGGGAGGGGAAGGGAAGGGGATAAAAATATAATTAAGATCTATTATGTACATGTACAAACTCTCCACAAGTAATGTAAATTTTATGTACTACAAACATGTACTAGAAAAACCAAGAAAAATCCAAACTCAAAATCATAAGGGAAAAGAAATTATAAATCTCACAGATGAAATTAATGAAATACAAACTAAATATACAATACAAACTGTCAGTAAAACAGTTGGTTCTTTGAATACATAGGCATGATTGATAAACCCTTAAATGAACCAAAAGAAAATGAGAGAAGATCCAAATTAATAAAATAAGTGATGGAAAAGTGAATATTACAACTGTACCACTGATATCTAAAGGATCATTACAGACTATTTTGAAAAATCACATTACAATACATTGGAAAATCTAGAAGAAATGGATAAATTTCTGGATACAAGTGACAGACCAAAATCAAATCAAGAGGATGTAAAACCTAAAGAGAGAAGTAAGAAGCAATGAGATCAAAAGAGCAATAAACATCTCCCAAAGAAAAAAAGAGCCAGAACCAGATGGATTCACTGCTGAAATTTAGCAAACCTTTATTCTATCAAATAGGAAGAGAAGAAACAAATCAAAATTTATTCTACAACTTCAGTGTCACAATGATACAAAAACCGAAGGATGACATAGAAATGAAAGAAAACAAAACAAAACAAAAAAAAATGCTGATGAACATAGACCCAAAAAACTCAATAAAACTCTCACAAATTGAATTCAGCAACACATTAAAAAGACCTTACCCATGAGCCATTAGTTTCATTCTTGGGAAACAAGGATGATTCAACATAAATAAATTGACAAATGAAATACACTATATAAATTGAATCAATAAGAAATAGTAAACACACATGTCAAAAGATGCAGAGAAAATGTCCTTGACAAAATTCCTCATCCTTTAAAGCTCTGTATTATGAAGCTATAGCCAACGTTGTACTAAATGTAGAACAAGTAAAATCTTTATTTTTTTAAAATTTTATTTTAATGGTATGTTTTAGATGTACATAGTGATAACATTCATCATAGGGGATTTGTACCTGTACATATCTTGTTGCTTCTTTTTTTTCTCATTCCCCTCCCCTCACCCCCTCCTCCCTCTCTATTTACAAAAGCTTTGCTTCCATTTTTTCCTTCAATTTCTTATTTCTCTTGTCCTTCTGTTCCTTTCCCTCTCCCTTGTTCCCTTTCCCAAAATTCAGGAATGTGCGAAGTGCATCCACTCTCATCACTCTTTTTTAAAATTTTTATTAGTACATGTTTATACTACATAGTGTTTACATTTGTTGTGTGGAGTTAGTACATGTTCGTAACATATCTTAATTCATTTTTTCGTCTTCTTTCCTTTCCTTCCTCCCCACTTCCTTCATCTCTTGATCCCCTTCCCATTTAAGAAGTATTTATGTTCCTATTTCTTATTATCTACCTTTTATTTTGCTCTTTATTTATACTCTGAGCTTCAAAAAACTTTAGACTCATCCAATAAATGAAAGATTCAATCAAAAAATGGGCAAGTGAAACGACACAGACATTATCTGAATAGACACTTCACAGACGAGGTACAAATGGCCAATAAATACATGAATAAGTGTTCAACATTGCTGCCTTTAAATAAAATGAATTAAAACAACACTGAGATTCCATCTTACCCAAGAAAGAATAGCCATCCTCAAGAAATCAAACAATAACCAGTGTTGACAATGCTGCAGGGCGAAAGAACAGTTTTACTTTGTTGGTGAGAATGTAAATTTGTACAATCACTCCTGATTGACGTTAAAATTTTAGACAAAGCAAAAAGGACCAAAGAAAGAAGAAATAGGGTAATATAAAAAGGAAAATCAGGAAATCTGCTACCCCTGTTTGAAGAAGTAGTGATCCTATATTTGGCAGCCCCTAAAGACTCTTCCAGAAAATTTTTAGATATGATAAACAAATTCGGCAAGACACAAAAATCAGTATAGAAACCAACATTTTATCAACATTATTCTATACAGCAATAGAAAACCCACTAAGAAAGAAATAAGAAAATCAGTTCCATTAAAAATAGATGAAATAAACCTGAATATGGAGTTGAAAGATACTTACAATGAAAATCATACAACATTAAAATAAATTGAAGAAAACATTAGAGGATTGGAAGACTTTCTTTGTTTATAAATTCCTACAATTAATATTATTAAATCACAAAATTACTAAAGGCAATCTACAGAGTCACTGCCTTCTTCATCAAAATACCAATGACATTCTTCAAAGAACAAGGAAAGCAATCTTAAAATTCGTATAGAAGTAGAAAGGACCCAGAATAGCCAAAGCAGTCCTGAGCAAAGACAGTAATGATCCAAGTATCAAAATGCCCCTTTGCAAATTATACTTCAGCGCTACAAAGACAAAAACTGTGAGCTATTGGCATGAAAACAAACACAAAAGCAGAGAAACAGAAAAAAATAAATGGCCCAGAAATAAACCCATGCACCTACTTCTGAGTGATTTTTGACAAAGGTACCAAAAGTATATATTTGTGAAAAACAGCCTCTCATCAAAACTGGACATCCACATATAGGAAATTAATATTGGATCCCTATTTTTCACTCTGCATAAAAGTGAATTTAATATGTATGAAAACACCTAAAACCTGAAATGTTGAAAATAGTAGAAAACATAAAAGAAGCACTAATTCAATGGCCTCAGCAAATACTTAAGTGGGATTATATAAAATTAAACGTTCTCCACAACAAACAGAACAAATAATAGAACGGAGAGATGTTCTACAGGATAGGGGAAATTTTTGCTAGCTACTTATCCAACAGAGGATTAATAATCTGAATACATAAGAAATTTTGTCAACAAAGAAAGTAAATTCCAATCTATAAATGGGCAAATAAATTGAACAAACACTTCCTCAAAAAGTCCAAATGACCAATAAAAACATGAAAAAATATCTACCATGTTTATCCATTAAAGAAATACAGACCAAAACTATACAGATATTCCTTCTTACCCCAACAAGAATGGCTATCATCAACAGTACCAAAAAAAAAAAAAACCTTGTGAGGATTCAGTGAAAAAGAAGCCCCACACACTGTTGATGGCATGTAAATTACACTTCAAATATCAAAAGCAGTATGGAGATTACTCAAAGAAACTAAAAATAAGATTACCATATGATGACCTAGGTGTACTGCTCCTCAGTATACACACAAAAGAATTAATATCAGCATACTATACAAATACCTGCATACCTATGTTTATTGTGTCAATATTCACAATAGACAAGTTATACAATCTGCCTAGATGCCCTCCATTGGATGAATAAAGAATATGTGCTACATATGCACAATAAAGTATTATTCAGCTACAAATAAGAATGGAATCGTATCCTCTGTAGGAAAATGGAGAGAAGTAGAGCTCATCATGTTAAATGAAATGAAGCAAGATAATAAAGATAAATATTGCAGATTTTTCTCCATTGCAGAGCCTGGAGAAATGAAAATGGTGTGAAAGTAGAAGAGAGACATAGAGAAGAGGAAGGAGATGATGAGAAAGAAGAAGAGAGCAAGAGAGTTATGGTTATGATCAAATTATGACATATGTACGTTTGTATAAATGACAATGAAATCTATTGTTCTATGTAATTAATATTCAATAATGAATAAAATAAATAGCAATTGCTACAGATCACTGAATTTTAGGTTGGCACTATATAGCAATAGATCCTTCATATTTTGATTTCATAAGAATATAGCAATAGATCCTTCATATTTTGATTTCATATGAATTTGGGGTATATCAATATGTTAAAAATACATTCAGGTCTGCAAAATTAGTCCATGGTGCCATGCTAGTCAACCTATGAGAGTGTCACCAATGGTAGTTATGTTCCTGTGTAGTCCCAGATTATATGGAATATAAATCATCGGTGCAATCAGCAGACTACTGAGAAAATGCCAATGTTTTACCTCTGATGCTGGACTGTAAAACATATTTTAACATGGACATTGATCTCTAGGGTCATTTGCTTCAGGGAAAACCAGCTAGCTGCTTTGTTGTGAAAATATCCAAGTCGCCCTATGAAGAGGACTAGGAGGAAGGGAGGTAAGGCCTCTTTTCTATAATTAACACACCAGCAATGTGAGTAAACTAAAAAACAAACCTGTAGACTGCATGTTTGGATGAAAACTGGATTGAAATAATGAGAGGTTCTAAACTAAGTACTAATTAGGAAAAAAATCCAAAATTCCACACCCTCACAAAAAACGTGGACGATTTAAAAAGATAAACATTTATTAATTAAAGCTCTCAAACTTTTTTCAGTAATTTATCATAGAGTAACAGATAACACAGGCACCTAAATTCTTTCTCTAGAACAATGCTACTGATAAAAAAAACACCCTCTTATACTAATTTGTTAACTATAAGTGGTTAGTTTTACAAATTCATTCTTACATTAATGGGCAACCAATATACAATAAAGATATCTTCATTTTCTAGAAGCAGAAAAATCCATACAACCTCAGTAAGTTAATTTACTATTTTCTTTGGTAAAAAGGAACAATCAATATTTTGGTCAATTAAATAGTTCCCAATATACTTTCTCCAATTTTTGCATAAAAGCTTATTCAACAAAAGTATACATGCACATATAACTTGTTGTGACTGTTTGGCATTCTATTAGAGTTTCATGATTAATTTTTTACATGGCTATTTAAGAGTTCTGAATCTCAAATTTATTATTTCATTATATCAAAATTTATCACATAGAGCTGGGCTTGTAGCTCAGTGATAGGGTACTTGCCTAGAATATTTAATGACCAGAGTTTGATCCACAAGCAGCATAAAATATTCATATAGCATTTAGAAGCTATATCTCATGAAAGATATAGCAATATTCCATATATTTATCTCAATTATTAAAACTGGAACAGAGCTGATTTCTAATCTCCAGATCAACACAATAAACTATGGGAATGTACCCTGATAAGTTTCCACTGAACTCAGTGAAAGTATAACTTTGAACAAGTATCAGATGCTTTACTATTAATAAAAATGTTATTATTCCCATTTGGGTCAGTAAATGAACTCATTTAAAAAAGTATGTCTTGGTGATTAGTTGATATATGAGACCCCAGAGCTTGTGTAATTTGAATGCACTTACCTCAAAGGACTCTTTTAGGGTTATTTATACATAAAACACACTTATTCGGCTTCAGAGCACTTTTCAGACATTAACCAGTCAATTATTCAAATATTCTTGAGGTAAAGTAAGAATATGTGATACAAATAATTCTATAGTATATCTCATTTAATACTATGCTGTGGTTTGGTAGTTAAGAGCTCCATCCTTGGAATGTTAAACAAAAGTTATATTTTTAATCATATCTACAATACTTACTCTAGGCTTGTGGTATTTCATAAGTTAATTAACCTCTCAAGTCACCAAAATTTTTATCATCAGTGCAATACAGAATGCAATAAAGAGCACCCTCATAGAGCAGCTTTGAAGATGGAATGGTTATATATTAATGAATGTGAAGAAGGTATTATGCCATGCATATCAGAAAAAAAAACTTTCAGTAAATATTAGTTGCTATTATTGTTATTTTGCTAAAAGCCATAACACTTTGCTTCTATCAAAATTTCTGGAGTTTTCTGCAGCTCAAACCCAGTTTGATGAGATATAATTAATTTCATCATATGACTATGTAATTTGCGTCTTCTCTAAGCTAAATACTGAACAAATGTTGTATTTGAAGTCAGATAATCTACAGTGTTACAGAGAGAAGAGCCACAGAATAAAAACTAGCATTGTTTTGCCTGTTTTGTGCCATTGACAACATAATGATAGTTTTTAATTTTTCTATGGCCCTTCTCTCTTTAATACCCTTTCATCCTTCCATGAGTCACCTCAAATACATATGGACATACAAATCAAAATAAAAGGTAAATTATTAAAAAAAAAGGTCAAGGTTTTACAAAGCTAGACCTATTTTTTCTTTCTGAGTGATAGTGGTAAATGTTTGCCTTGCTACAAAGGAAAACTATTTTACATTTCCATTTCATTTTTACATTTTCAAATGTAAATTTGATGTTTGAAAACAGTTATCAGCCCAACTGATTAAATTTTTAGGAACTTTACACCAAATTAGGGCTCACCAATTTTCCTTTTGTGATTAATTATATTACAATGAGAGTTACTGCATACATTCCAATCACTTGTGACATGTAAGAGAGTGATGGGTTTCTGGGAGGTAGATTCCAGGTTCTTGAGCATTTAGATCGAAGAATTGCAAGTTATACACACAATAGTAAAGAAAAAGCAGCTACACTGACTGAAGTTAATGGGGGAATGTGCACTAAGATTGAGCAAGTTCCTGACAGCAGAAATGGGAAAAAAAATGGCACAAGTGGGGAAGAGGAAGCATGGGGCAGTTGGGAAAAAAAAAGGGATGGACTGGGGATAGCTATGCTTTTGAGTGTGAAAAATGTGTGTCCTGCCCAGGAGGCTACTCGATGGGTCTTTCAGGATATGAATGATTGACAGGACTATTGAGCCATCTCAACTGTATCTATTGCACATGACCTTTTCCATAATTCACTTGGTTATAATTGCATGCATGATATACAGCCCATTATGTATGAGCAATTAATGAATTTTGAATGAGTAAAGGTCATTGTAGGTCATGTTAATGTTTCTAACAAGCATGTGCCCTGACCTGGAACTTTAGAAATTTCTGGAGTCTTTGTTATTTTTAATTCTGTCTCCTTTGCAACAAGGAAGAGAGGGGTTGTCTCCGGGACACTGCTCAAGTTTAGGAGAATGGAAGGGGTGGTTGCAGAGCCCCAAAATTTACTATCTTACAGGAAATTTGTTATCTTTTTATGTTAGATTGTTTTCTTTATGCCTGTTTATAATATGAGTGAAGACGTTATATTAATGTTTGTGTAATAAAATATCTTTCAATGAACCACTAACAAACCTCTGCATGGGTAATCATGCATTTTAAATAGTGTACAGAAAACAGTCCCGTTGAACAAGAGATTCTTTGAATTAGAACATTCATACACATTATAAAGCTAGAATTGTATAAACTCCATAAACTTAATTCCTGCACAACGTTGATTTATGGTCTCTATTGTGGAAAAGAGGCAAATTAAAATCTAAAAAAAAAGATGCTTTCAGCATAAGTATTAAATTGAAGAAATGTTGTAAGAGCTCACTATAAATATAACATACAACTTGTAACTGAAAACATTTTATAAATAAGTCATTTCAAGAAACAATGCTCTCTCTCTCTCTCTCTATATATATATATATGATATGAAAGCTTATTTTAAAATATGTTCACTTGAATTCAGTCAAATTTTGAGCATTCCCCAAGAGAAATGTAATCATGTACTGTATACATATACAATAAAAAAATAAAACTTGAAAAAAAAGAAACTTATCAGTGGTTGTTGTAGAGGGCTTAATATTTAAAAGAGCTACTACTTGATTGGGGAAAATTAAAATAATTTCATTCCTAATCAACAGGAATATAAATTGAAAGATGTCCCAGAAAATTTTAGTTTAGAAAGTGCTTCTACACACATTACCTCATTTGTGTTTTATAAAAATCCGGTGATATAAGGTTTACTGGTTTCATTTTGCACATGAGAGCGTTCAAAGGAGTTTTAAATTGTTCAAGGTTATGCTGTTAGTCATTTGTGAATCTGAAACTCATAATCAATCTTCTAAGTTAACTACAACGTAATACCAGTGAATGCTACATTCATAGCAATCATCTTTGAGGTCACCTTCAATTTTAACTTCATTATTAATGCATTTGTCAGCCAGTAAGGCTCCACAGACAATAGGGAAATCCTTAGTTCAAGTTTCAGCCCCAAATTTCATCATCATGTACTTCAAAAGATCAGACTGAGGAAGCATTTTGGTTACATCTCATTGTGTGGTACAGATGATGCTCAATTCTTCCTGTTTCGGATCTCATATATTTTATTAGATTCTTTACCAGGGGTCCTGATACTGTTCACCAATGTGAACAAAAAATTTTTTTTCTTTTTCTTCTTTTTTATTTCCAAGAACATGTATTGGTACATTGTATATATAGTGATCACATTTATCATAGTTAATTTGTACCTGTACATGATACATCTTGGTTTTCCCCCCTTCTTCCCCATCCCTCCCTTCCACTCCTTCTCCCTTCCACTCCCCCTCCATTCCCTATTTACAGTACCTTTATTTACAATTTTCCCCTTTTCCCCTTTCTTTTCTTTTTCCTTTCCTTCTTTTTCCCCTCCTACCTTTCTAATTCTCCTCCCTATTGAATATTATCTTTCATTTTCTTAGTATCTATTATAGATTTTTGTCCTTATTTACACTTACGGTTTCTCATATCAGAGAAACAATTTGATATGTACTCATGTGTGTCTTATTTATTTCACTTAAGAGTATGTTCTCAAGGTACATCCATTTACCTATAAATATCTCAAGTTTATCCTTTTTATGGCAGAGTAATACTCCACTGTATAGAAAAACCACATGTTCTTTAGACATTCATTAGTTGTTGGGCATTTGGGTTGTTTCTAAAACTTAGCTATTACAAACTGTGTTGCTATAAACATGGTTGTATATATATCACTGTGGTATGATATTTTTAATTCTTCTGGGAAGATACCAAGCAGAGGAATAGCTGGGTCAACTGGAACCTCTAGTTGTAGTTTTTTGAGGAATCTCCACACCCAATTTCCACAGTGGTTGGACCAGCCTACATTTCCACCAACAGTGGAGGAGGGTTCCTTTTTCTATACTACCCCGACGGCACTTGTTATTGGTCGATTTCTTGATGATAGCCGCTCTTTCTGGAGTGAGATGAAATCTTAGTGTTGTTTTAATTTGCATCTCTTGAATGACCAGTGATGTTGAACACTTTTTCATATATTTGTTTGTCATTTGTATTTCTTCATCTGAGAGATGTCAATTGATTTGAGATGCATGGATTGCATGGATTGTGGATTGGGTCTCTAAATTTGGGGGGTCTGATTTTTTTTAGTTCTTTATATAATCTAGAGGTTAGACCTTTGTCTGAGGAATGGTTGGTTGACATTTCTTTTAAATATGATATTTAACACTTATTATAGTAACCCAAACCAATTAACAAAGGTATTGTATATCCACCTCAACCTTCAAAGTCAACACAGATACAATAAATAGCTAATGTTTTGCATTTTGATATTATTTATTCATTGATTCAATATTTGATGGAGTTTTTGTCTCCCAATGTACACTGTTAGTGAAAAGATTCAATTTACATGAAATTTATACAAAATTTGTTTAAAATACATATTTTAATATTTTAAAAACCTACTAATTATATGTATGATAGTAAACATCAAATTTATATCTTATATAAAATTATAGTGTTCAATGTTTTTAATCAAAAAGTGAGATTAACGTAGAGTTCATTTGTTAGTGCAGGGTGGATCCAGCAGGTACATTATAGGTTCTTGCATACAATGAGCAAAGAATTGCCAGTGCACAGTCCAAATGCAAATGAAAAGCAAATGCATTTATTGAGTATCAGGAGAACATGTTCTCAGGGCAGTTGCATGCCAACAAAAATATGGCACAAACAGAGGAGTGGTGCCAGGACAAGAGGAAAGTAAAAAGCCATGCACACAGATCAGATACTCGGAATTTAAAGGACATGCACCCCAGCTCGGCTGCCTCACACTTTAGATAAGATTGACAGGGAAGATTGACAGCATACTGAGTAATTTCTGGTGTTCATCTTTTTTAACTTTTAAAAATTTTATTAATACATGTTTGCAGTGCACACAGTTTACAATCATCTTGAGGAGTGTGTACATGTATCTACAACAGCTTTTTTCTTTTTTTAATCTCCTTCCCCTTCACCTTTTTCTCCTTTTCTAATTGCCCTATACCAACTTTCATTCTTGTTGACATTAATCTTAGCCCATGTTATGGCATATAGTTGAGGTTATTGGGTTCCTGCACATGGTATATCTTTATTTGAATTATTTCCCCTTCCCCTCCTCCTCACCCCTCACCTTTGTTCCCTTCAATCCCTTCCCTATTGCAAGAGATCCATCCGCTTGTCCCCTTCTATACATCCTTTATTATCCTTTGTTTTTCCTTTGCCTCACTCAAATGAGAGATATCATGTGGTTTTTATGCTTGTGTGTGTAGTTTATTTTACTCAACATTTTACTTACTAGGTGCATTCACTTTCCTACAAATGTCTCAAATTTATCTTTCTTTATAGTTGGGCAGCATTCCATTATTTATAGATACCACATTTTCTACATCCAGTTGTCTGTTGATGGGTATACAGGCTACTTTCAGAATTTAGCTATTACAAATTGCACCTCTCTAAACATTGGTAGGTATATATCACTGTAGTATGATATTTTAAGCTCTTTGGGGAAGATACCTAGAAGGAGATAGCTTGGACTTACGGAATTTCTAATTTTAGTTCTTTGAGAAATCACCATACCAATTTCCACATTGGTTGTACTAGTTTATATTCTGTGATCGTTGATTGTGCCAATTTGAGTAAGAGAAGTTTAACTAAATTGACTGAGCAGTTCCACAACCTGAGGGTAGAAGATCCACCCTAGGGTGGCTCATCGCCTAGATGGTATAAAGGGGAAGTGAAGAAGGACGGATCTGCTTCAATTTCTTCGGAGGAGCTCCACCTTCACTTTGGACATAATCTCTTGGTTTCACCCTTCCCTTGGACGTAATCTCCTGGCTCTTAACACAAACTCTTCAGCTTCCATCGCAGACCGATCAGCCTCCGGATACAGGCTCCTACGTGACACTGCAGTGAGCTCTGGATCTTTGGTTGGAGCCTTTGAACCTCCAGTGCACAGGCGGACTTGCTGCAATCCTCCTTGTCTGACTCTGTGGGCGGCCCTTGTAAGCCAATCTGTAAATTCTTATATATTCCGGTATCTTGTATTATATCTGTTTCTCTAGTACATAATGACTGATACACATCCCCACCAACAATGTAGGAGGGTTCTTTCTTCACCACAGCCATGCCAGCATGTGTTATTGCTTTCTTTCTTAATGATTGTCATTCTTTCTGGAGCAAAATGGAATCAGTGTTGGTTTTATATTTGCATTTCTCTAATGGCCAGAGTTTGAACGTTTTTTCATATTTTATTGATGATTTGTACTTCTTACTCTGTGAAGTGTCTGTTCATTTCTCTTGTCCACATCTTGACCGTGTCTTTCATTTTCGGTGGTTTAATTTTATAGAGTTGTTTATATATTCTAGATATTATCTTCTGTCTAAGGAGTAGCTGGGAGAAATTTTTTTCCCATCGTGTATACTGTGCCTTCACTCTACTAACTGATTGTTTTGCTATATGGAATCTTTTCAGTCTGATATAATTCCATGTTTTGAGTCACACTCTTATTTCTTGTGCAATTGAGGTTCTCTTTAAAAAATCCTTTCCTATGCCTATATTTTCAAATGTTTTACCTATTTTATTTTCCAGTAGGTTTAATATTTCTATTTTAATGTTTAGATCTTAGTTCCATTTGGATTTGAATTTAGTATACAGTGAGAGGTATGGGTCCAGCTCCAATCTTCTGCCAACAGATAACCAGTTTTCCCAGTTCTACTTGTTGAATAAGCGCCTCCTCCAACATATGCTTCTGGCCTCTTTGTCAAAGGTCAAATAGCTGAATGTGTCTGGAGATGTTTGTACCTCTATTCTGTTTCATTGATCTATGTATTTCTTTTTGTTTCAGTACCATGCTGTTTTTATCACTATTGCTTTGTAATATCGCTTGTGGTCAGATATTTTAAGGCCTCCTGCTTTGTTCTTGCTGTCCAAAATTGCTTTTGCTATTCTGGGTCTCTTCTGGTTCCATATAAATTTTAGGATTTCTTTCTCTAGTTCTGTTGGTATTTTCTCCAGAACACTGTTTTCTCTAGTTCTGTTGGTAGTTTCTCTAGTATTCTGTTGGCATTTTGATTGAGACTACATCAAACCCATATAACAATTTTGGGAATGTGGCCATTTTGACAATGTTGGTTCTGCTATCCAGAAGCAGGGGGCATCTTTCTAATTTCTGATGTCCTCTTCCATCTCCTTTTTCAGAGTACTGTTCTTTTATTTGTAGAGTTCTTTCATTTCCTTGGTTAGGTTAATTCTAAGGTATTTTTTCTTGAAGCTAACATGCCTGCCCCAGAATTCAGTCTTAATTACATGTGTGAGATGTAGTGTATATTCATAAAACCTTAATAAATTTTGAGTAGGGTAAAGGTGACTGAACATCAGGCTAGGAGATCCAACCTGCATGTCTCTCGACTAGAACTTCAAAGATTTTTTAGGTTTTTGTTATGTATTTTCTAGCTCTCTTTGGGCAGTGGAAGGAGGAATGGTTCAAGGATTCTTTCCAAACTCAAGTGAGTGGAGGGGAGTGATTTCCTCAGTCACATCATTCTAATGCATTACATTTATCTCTATTTAAATTGTGAGCGTTTGGGTTTTAGTTGCACAAACTCATTGGAACATCATTTCCATATTTTCAGAACCATAATATGTTTCTTGATTTTTAAAATATTTTACTCTTGTTGAGAGTTACAATATGATGCAATTATATAGTAGGTTTATGAAGTGCACCTAAGGTGCCATTAATCCAATTTCCGGTCATGATATACTTTAGAGAATTAAATGTCTGTTGATTAAGAAAATAGAGCAAAATACAAGGTTTGAGAGTATATAATGTATCTTAAATACAATATTAAGGTGTCTGAAGTAAGACTCGGTTTTTTGTTCTCAAACATGCAAATTCCTTGGTTAATCTAGAATGACGTATTAATTTGTAATACTAACTTTTTTTTTTAACCAAGAACATCTATTGGTGCATTGTACACATAATGTTCACATTCATCGTGGTTATTTCGTACCTGTACATGATATATCTTGGTTCCCCCCTTTCCCCACCTCTCCCTTCTGCTCCCCCCTTCCCTATTTAGAGCAGGTTTATTTACATTTTCCCATTTTTCCTTCTTCTTTACTTTTGCCCTTCTTTCCTTTCCCCCTTCCCCCTTTCTAGTTCTCCTCTCTTTTCAATATTAACTTCATTTTATATAATATCTATTACACCTCTCTGACCTTATTTACCCTTATGTTTACTCATCATACATACCACAGTGACATATGCACAACCATGTTCATAGCAACACAATTTGTAATAGCTAAGTCTTGGAAACAACCTAAATGACCAACAACTAATGAATGGCTAAAGAAGATGTGGTTTTTCTATACAATGGAGTACTACTCTTCCGTAAAAAAAGATAAGCTAGAGACATTTGTAGGTAAATGGATGTACCTTGAGAACATACTCTTAAGAGAAATAAATCAGACACTCATGAGTACACATCGAATTGTTTCTCTGATATGTAATATTAGCTTCGTATTGATCACTCACATTTATAAAAACAGGTATGGGCTGGGGATGTAGCTCAGGGTTTAGAGTGCTTGCCTAGGACGCACAAAGCCCTGGGTTCGATGCCTGCACCAAATAAATAAATAAATAAAAACAGGTAGGTCTTTCCTGTAATATGTCTCAGATTGCCACATACAGATACTGTATAACACTCACCAACTGTCTTATTTTTATATTGTATTATTATTATGAAAAGAAATTATGTCTTACTATAAATTGGGTAAGCTTTCCACTCAATCTCCTTTCTATTTATCAATTTTTTCATTACTTTGACAGTTGATTTTAGACTACCTGAAATCCTCACATTGGATATCTTCAGCAATTTGTTTGATAGTACTACAGAGAGAAAAATTTTTCCACAGGGGCAAAAATAAACAAGGACCAAAATGTATAATAGATACTGTGAAATAGGAAGAAAATGTTCAAAGGAGAAGGGGAACTAGGGAATAGGGAGGGGAAAATGTAGGAAGAGAAAAGGAAAAGAAAAGAAAAAGAGAAAAAATAGAAAAAAAGGAAAACAAAACTGTCCTAAATAAGGAGAGGAAGGGAATTGACAGGAGGGGTGGGGTAGGGCAAAAAAAGTTAAACTATATCATGTACAGGTACAAATACTCTACAATGAATGTGATCATTGTGCATATCTAAAATATGCCAATAAAATTAAATAATTAAAAAAATACATGACCAAATTGCTTAGGGATCATAATCTGTGGTATTTTATATGACAAAATTAAATGAAAGTATAACCCTTAAAAAATTAACTTAACAAATTCACTCCTCTTTTCGTTTTAAGCCAAGGTGTAGTTTACTATCCATTGGAGAATTTAGAATAGAAAAAAATAATTTGTTTAATTTTCCAATAGTTTATTTATTAGATATGAATAATGAATTAGAATTCAGTGAGATGTGTTTCTGACCAACCCTGATGTTTATGATAAAAAACCAACTACTTAGAAGTTTAGTTCCATCCAATACCAGAACCAGGAGGGATCAAATACAGAATAATAATTCTGTTCTACCAGTGAGAGATATTTGTTTCATTTCTATAGCTCTGTAACATATATCACTTTTCCCTGGGCTGGCAAAATCATATATGCAGATAGGAAGAACCAATCATCATTGTGATTACAAATCATGTTTACTTATATTCATTATATCCTCAGCTTTGCTGCAATGTTTTCTATAGTATTTATCTCTAAATGTTAGGTGGGAAAAAGAACAAATTCCATAAAAGCAGCCTAATATCACCAGTCATGTTCCTTCATATAATGAAATACATTGTTAAAAGAATGCCTCCTTAAATTATGAACTTGAAATTTACATGAAAATATTGAGATAGGCAGAAGTGATTAACACACTAATAAATCCAAATACTCTGTCACAATTTACTGCAATAGCTATATGAAATAGGATCTGAAAAATTTGTATCACAAAAATATTCTAATCTTGTGGTTCTCACAATTTTTCTTTCAAAAGAATCATCTAAAGAATCTTTCTAAGTGTAATGTCTGCATTTTAAAAATTATGAAGATGAGAACTGGAAATCTGTATCCCTAATAAGTTATATACCAGTGGCCTTGATGATTTTTTCGAGGTGGGTGCTGGGGAATCGAACTCAGGGCCTTGTGCTTGCTAGGGAAGCATTCTACTATTAAGCTAAATCCTCAACCCTGCTCTTGATTTTTAAATGAGGCCATGTTTTCAAGAAATACATATGCCTCTGAAATCCTGCAATCTCTTGGCAACATGATCATCGTGTTCAATTTACAAAAACTAATCAGAAAATTCATTTAAACAGATGAATCTTTGCAGATGTATATAAGAAAATAATTCAAAGAACCATGATGCTCTGTCTCAAATTTCGAATTGGCATGGTCTGTTTACCTCACATGGTTTAGTGAATATATATATATATATATATATATATATATATATATATATACACACATTCTTTAAGGCATAGAAAGTGTATATAAATATATATATATATTCTTTAAGGCATAGAAAGTGTATATAAATATATATATATATATGTATTCTTTAAGGCATAGAAAGTACTAGAAAAACAGCCCCAGTAATAATTGAGATATACTTCATTCTGATGGATAAAATATAACACAAACGAATATGTAAAAGAAATTTTTGCTCCAGTCATGCACTTAGTAATGAATAAAATGTCAAGCAAAAATATCTAGACATCACAATGGGTAGTTAGAGCACAGTAATGGGAAACTTGGGATAAGCAATACCTCAAAGTCATAGTGTAAATACAATTTAGCTATGTCTTTTAGCAAAAGGGTCTCCGATTTTTGAAAAACTAGGGTCTAGGCAAAACACAAAAAATTTAGAAAAAAAAATAATATTTTTTATTACAAGAACCTGCTACAAATGTGATGCCCCATTTTGTTTCTTTTAAAAATTTTCTGAAGCATCTATTTCATGACTTTTGTGCTGAATTGTTCTCTCTCAATAAACATCTATCTTTCATTACTATTTCTATATTCCTATTTGTGTAGGTCATCGTCATCCCCACTCAACCTATGACCTCACTTTTCTGAAAATCAGTAAGAAAAGCAGTATCTTCCTATATCGTAGGAAAATTTATGTTTCACATTCTCAGTTTTACAAAAGCTATTCATCAAAGTAGACCAAAATAAGTCCACTCTTTTCTGGTCTTTGTTTACTCCTTCATGTTTTACTTGAATTTTCAATTATTCTCTTCTTGATATGTGTCTTTGGCTACTTTAATCACTTACTTTCCCCTTTTTGTCTTTACTTCCTCCTTCACATTTGCAAATGTCTCACTCTATTCTTACTTCTTTTTCTTTCTTTCTTTCTTTTTTTTTTTCCATTTTGGCTGCAACTTTCTATTTTGGCAAAATACTACTATGTATTAGTTTTTACTGCTCCATAGAATAATATGACAAACAGTGGTTTAAAACATACAGCGCCTATGTATTAATCGAATAGGTGCACTGCTTGACTGGAATCGGTATCATCCATGACTAAGAGTCTCTATTAAGGTCCAGGTTCCTCTTCTAAGTTCATTTGTTTGTGGCAACCCCCTCTTTTTTGCACTTCTAAAACTCATAGAAGTGTGCATTTTCAAATCAGACCCTCTTAACATTCTACATTCTTTTAAAAGCTCTTCTAAAACTTCAAGACTACCAAGATTGGCATTCTTTTGTTTGCCTCAAAGTTAGTTTAGTATCCTAATCAAGTGAATAATATCTAATTCCATTCACAAGTTCCATTCATATTCAACTGAAGAAAATTACACGGACTATACACACCTGCGGACAGGAAATTCAAAGGCATCTTAAAATTCTGACTGCAGTAATTCCCCAACTTATGAGTGAGTTCTGTTCTGGGAGAAGATTTGTAGGTTGGATTTGTTCATAATTCTGACAAAGTGAGTCTTATACACCTTTGACAATGTACATTGCAAAGCATAAAAACCCCAAACACACACACACACACACACACACACACACATACACACACACACACACATGCACACACACGCAATACTGTAAATACTGTAAATAAACTTTTTACTCTCACAGTGAACACACAACAGCACAACTGTGACAATGTCTGGCAGACACATGAGCTACTTCTACAAAATTGGCAATTCAAGGTTTGTTTGTATCTGAGAAAGTTCATAATTTGAGTGTTTATCAGTAGAGGACTTACTGGAACACACATTATTTCAGTAATTTCCATGGTACAGTAAGTCCCCAGCTTGCAAAATAGTTCCATTCCAGGAGGATTGTTCCTAAGTAGGATTGGTTCATAAGTTCGTAAAATGAGTATTATACAGTACACCTGTGAAAGTTCACAACTCAAATGTTTGTAAGTGGGGGACTTACTGTAGCTAGAAAGGAGGTCATAGACCTTAGCTATTCAATCCTTAGATGAACACCTACTCACCTCACATGTATTCCCAGGCAGGACATAGGAACTGGCCAGGCTAGGCCTCCACAAAAAAAAAAAAAAAATGACAGGTAAAATATCCAAATCTTATCTCACCCACTGACAGGAACGTATAATTTGTGTCTGAATATTGTAGTGATCATATTAAGATGTAACCAGCTCCCTCCTAATGGATTCTCGTTCTAAAGGTGAAAAAGGTTGACATGACAGAACACAGCAAGCTGTGGAAATGGTACTGGTGTGTCGTTTCTTAGAACAAAAAGGAAAGCTCCCACTGCTGAGAAGAGCTCCAATGAAAGGACAGCAAGGAAGCACCTAAATCTAAAATTTATGTACAGCTCTTTGGAGGGCAGTCAAAGGGGTGGAAGGCAGGTAAAAATGCCAATGTTTTGCTGATTGCTGCTGCATGCCAGGTTTTCATCCACAACAGATTCCACCAGGTTTTTTTTTTGTCAGTTACACTTTAATTTCCCTCAAGGCTTATTTTACCTTGTCTTTAGTTTACTCATTTTCTTTAGTTTATTTAGGCTGCTACCCTTTGTCATGCCATCATTTGGTCTCAAAACTACAACAGTGGACCTTGCTAGAATGTCGATTCTGTGTTTATTAATTTCTCCTTGATTCCAGATTTCATCTATATTTATTTATGGTCTTGAACTTTTACATAAAATTGACAGGTTGTTCATTTGATCTTGTTGTATTTTGAAAAGAAAGCTCAGTTTCTTATGATTTCATTCTATTTCTCAATCTTTCATTCTACAATGGCCTTTAAAAATGGTATTTAATATATTATATATATATATATATATATGATTTGTTCTGCATGGATACTGGAATTATTTTCAGTAACCTTCATATTTGTACCTGAAATAAATGAGTTTTTAATTGATTGAATTGCATGAATTAAGGTTCTATGTTGATAGCAAGGTTTACTCCATGAAAAGTCTTCTATAGCATATTATTAACCCAAGGTATTAGAGAGCAGTTGTAATTATAGATCAGTTAAGTTCATAAATCGATGGGGCTTATTCTATTTTAGATTAAATATACACACATTACTTCTTTACCTGAGAGAAATTTTATGTTTTCTCATGTTATTTTGGTCAGAGATGATTGGTTGGTATTTGTGAGATCCTTGTTAGGAAACCTATGAAACATAGTCTACATGTGTATTTGTGGTTCTTGAACTTGAAGGTGTCTTCAGAAAAAAGTCTCAACAAATAAGCAAAATACAATATAATCACAGCATCTCAATTTTTAATTATTCCACGTTAGTTTACTGGTGGTACTCTTATATATTGCCCTATTTCATACTTCATATGTATGGTTATTTATGACTTAAAAGTAAATTTTCTTCTTGGAGCAGTGAGTCCTGAACATTTAAAAGTTATAAGACAATTAAATTTTATAAGCAGATAAGAAACACTATCTCTTATAAGGATATTTGCTACAAAAAAGAAGGGCAAAAGCACAATAATGTGGCTTTATTTTTGAGAATCTCCTCAAAAGCACTCCAGAAAGGGAATGACAAACGACCGACATTTACCAAACTGGCAAATAGTACAAAGTCGTCTACATATATTATTTCTAAACCGTATAACCATTTTGTAAATCTGGCATTTTGTTTTGTCTTGAGGCAGGGTGCCACTATGTAGCTCAGGCTGGCCTCCATCTCCCAGCAATTCTCTTACCTCAGCCTCCCAAGTGCTGAGATTACAGGCATGTGTCACCACACCCAGCTTTAGCAAATTCAAACTCAGATCTGTTTGGCCACACTTCTCCACTTCATTCCAATACCTACGTATTTTCCAGGAATTACTTTTTTGTTTATAACCACACCATTTTTCTCTACTTGTTAAAAGATAATCCTTATTCTAATTTTCTTAAATGTAATTGCCAGGGCAATATGAAGGGTACTGAGTTATAGTCTTTGCTTCTTCAAAGTACAGGATATAACCAGAATTTTATAACTACCAGACCCTATGCAATTTTTCACCATTGTTCAATTCCTGTTATTCATTTTCTATTTCTCAGATAAAATAATCTTTCAGACAGGCTTATTGTTGCAGTGTCAGACGTTATTTTCATTCATCGTCTCAGGCTGAAACCAAATGTGTATGGAGTAGAAATCCTCTAAACACAAAACTATTATTGACTGAAGGAATTTTCATTTTTACCTATAATTTTTGTGTAGTATTACTTCACTTTTATTTGCCAGTTTGCTTTGCTTCATTGCGAAGTCAACAGGAAAAATTAGACTAGAAAATAATTTCTTTTGTTTTCCAGAATAGCCAAAGATAGAAAGTATTCTGATTAAGCAGGTACTCTTACAGCACTTCAAAGTGTACAATATAAGAAAAACTTTGTGTAACAAAATTTTAATTTAAGTATGCAACAATTTCTCAACAAAAGCTCTGTAAATAAACTTCATATAAAATCTCCTGGATTTAAACAAATAGGAGGCAGATTTGCTTATATTTACAGCTGTCAATCTGACAATTACATGGTTTCATGATTTTATTGACCAAAAGAGATTTAGAAGAATCCATTCTACATACAATTGAAGTTGTAATAAATATATGCTATTCTTTGTCTCTTTTCCTTCATTATTCAACTCTCTGGTCTCATGTTTTTCTTCAAGTTTTTATTCACCCCTTTCTCTTTTCAAAATCAAAGGATCATAACCAATCTGCTAAGCTTTTGATCAATTGATCGATTGGTTGATGGACTTGGTATACATCAAATTAATGCTCTCTCAATTTGGAAGGTAAGATTTTTATCCATGGCTGAAGAATTTCAGACACTATCAAGAAGACCAAAGATACTACCGGTTGATTGAGCTATTTGGCTTGAGAAGTGGTGACGGAAGGTCACCATAACATAGTTGAAATTACATACAACCAGCAAACAAGTTTTGTATAGCAAATTGAATTATTTTTTGGTTATTTGGGTATTGTAGTGGAGAGCAGTATTAAATGTGGAAGACCTCTCATTTTCTCTACTCTCAGCCCACAATCAGTGAGCTCTAGAACCTAAAGAGCCATATATTTTGATTTTGGTGCATAACAAAGGATTTAGAATTTGTGATAATTCTGGAAAAGAGATTTGTGTTACTAAATGGGGAAAATTGCTGTGGCATCTTCAGATATTCAAGGTAAATATAACTAATACATCACAGAGTAACTTGTACAAAAATATTCTGAGTGAAAACAAACTTCATGCAGAATATGGGTCAATATGTTTGGGGACAAGATCTAAGCATCCATCCATGCTTATACTGTTCCTAAAAGCACTACACCAGGCATCATGGCATGAATGTCTTGGATCCTCTGACTCTGATCAATTGACTACTCATCAATTAAGGGAAAACTGGAGCTTGGATGCTCTACATGACCTTTTACTTATGTTAAGGGCCCAATTATTCCTTTGAGAACTACAGAAATTCTTTAACTCAATATCTGAAAATTCACACTGAAAATTCTGGTGGTATAAAATATAATTAAATACAGTATATGCTATTTACACCAAATCACCAGATTCTAGTCAGAGATATAGAATATAAGAATCACCTTTAAGATTTTTCAGAATACCAATCTCCAGGCTCCAGCTCAGATTTACTGAATTATAATGCCCAGTGTTGATTTGAAATACATGTATTTTTCAGCAAAGAACCCAAACTGATTCTAGGAGTACATTCCTATTCCAAAAGAGCAACAATCATGTTAAATAATTTATTAAAAGAAATACCACACTTTCTTTTGAACCTGTGTGACTTTTACTTTATGAGACAGAAACATAGCAACAAGATTATATTGATCTTAGAATATGCATATTCTTAACTCTATTTTTAGTAGGCTTTCCAGGAATTAGTATCAATTTGCAGTCTTACTAGCAATATATGAAGTTTTCTATTATTCTAAGTCATTCTCAGCACTTATCATGCCAGACATATTTTAGTCAAGCTATTAAGTATTTTTAGGCAAATTGTTTTTATATTTAGACAATTATTTTTATATTTTCTAGAACTATCGGTACAATGTAAGAATATGTCTTATGGGAGCATTGAAAGATGGTAGAATCCAGAAACAAAATTGTCTGATTTCAGGAACATTACTAGTGATATGTGGAATAGCAGAGTTTTATTTTTATTCCAATTTATTGATTATTGGTTTCTTTTTATTTTGCGGATTGAATGTACTTTGACTCTGTTTTTTCCAGAAATACATTATGTTCACTTAGTTTTTTCAAATATTTGCATGATATTTTGTGGTGGTTAAGCCGCCATGTGTCAACCTGACTGACTTGAAAGCCATTGAAATGATTAATAATGTCCACTTTTTGGTGTGTCTGTGTGGGTCATAGAGATGTGATGTTGGATGCTATATCTGGTTATTGGCCACTTCTCTGCCACTGTTCCCCAGATATGCTACCCAGCGACGTTGAACTAAGCATGCCTTTCCAACCTGAAGCTTTTGACTTGAAGACAATTAACGATGGACTGAAGAAGCCACGATCGAAGTAAACTATTGCTCCTTTAAATTGTAAGTGTTGGGTATTGTGTCTGAGCAATAGGAAAGCTGACCAATGTACTAATAAACACAGAAAATTGCTGCCAAGTGTGATAAGATTTCTGTGACTATATTTGATAACGTTGTTCAAAGGCCTTTAGAACAGGTTTGAGGGAGGAGTTTGGAAAGGCCTAAAATGCTCCAAAAAGTGCCTGATAAGAGATTTTGGTTGGAGCTCTGAAGACAAGAATGCTGATTTCAATGCTAACAGTAAGGCCATATTCAGGAGACTATTATTAGGAGCAAGGACTCTACAGGTAGTTAGAGTAGAGACCATACGTGTTATACTGTGTTAAAAAAAATCCATTATTAGCTCAAATTCTGACACGTTGCATCAAGTCTGAGCTTAAAGCCAGCGGACTAATTGATTTTGTGGAGTACATTTGTTGGCTAATTTTAGATTGATTTACAGTGAGAATAGGGAGCAAAGGTAAGAGAAGAAACATATAAAAAAATTGAATTTTGGCTGAGAAGGAACCATGTTTAAAGTTGGGGACAAGAGGTGTGATTGCTGAAAAAATTAATGTCATTAAAAAGAAACCTAGTACTTAGTAAAGGGATAAAAAGAAAGATGTCATGAGGTCATTTCAGAAATCAGCAAGATGCCACTCATGGCAAGTTCACTGGGTCAACAGTATACAGCTTTCAGTGGAGAAGAGAATGACTGGCACCCTTGCTCTAGAAAGACCTTCTAGAGAATTGGTTACCTGGGATTTTTTGTCACTGTACTCATCCATCCAAGCTCTCACAGGTCGTTGCTGCCATGGTCCAAAGTGGCCAGGCTACCGCCTGCTCTGTTGGCAGACCTAGGCATCTTTCATGTGATGCTGGTTTGGGAGGCCTGCCGAATGCGAGAGTTAACAGGTCAGGAAAGCTTCTGACCAGATTTCAAATGAAGGCCTCGAAGGCCAAATAAGGAGTCCCTGAAAGAGCAGTGTGTAAAGATAGGGAAATGAAGTGCATGGGGCAGTGGATACCCCAGGAATTTGAGAAACCTGAAATGTAAAACAGTAGCTGAGAAAACCTGCAGGCTAAGAGTAGAACCAGCCCTGGAGAGAGACTATGTGGATATGAAATAAATCAGACACACAACCTTAAGTATCACATGATTACTGTTATATGAGAAATTCAAATTATAAATAATTATAGAGCAAAATAAAACATAACAGAAAACAGAGAAATAGATCTTTTGCACAAGGGAAAGGGACCAAGGGATGGAGGAACATTGGCGGAAGGGGAAAGGAAGGAGATGGAAAAATTAGAAATAAAATGTGTTATGTACATGTACTAACTCCCCATGATAAATGTAGTCATTATGTACTGTGAGTATACTGATAATGCAAAATATGTACTGATAATGTACTGATAATGTAAAATAAAATGTAAAAATAAATAGAAATAGAACATAGATTTAGGGCTACCTAATCCTTCTAGAACTCACATTTCACCGCCATGAGTCTCAGATGCTGGACCTGATGCCACAGGTCTTGTTGTCAGTATACTGTACGGGCGTAAAGAGATTGTGACCTCAGGACAGCAGCAACAAGTTTCATTAGGAATAACACTGGAGGGGAGACCGCTCTGCACCATGAAGGCGAACAGAGAAGCTCTTAGAATGAAGGGGCTTAGGCTCAAATAGAGGTTATGGCGGGAAGGGGGTGAAGGAATCAACCATTAGGGTACTTCTTCGGTCCTCCTTATTTTGAGGCTGTAGGCACTGGGGTTTCCGGGCCTGGAGGAGCTAGACATTCCTTTTCTGGTTGTAGGCAACCTATGTGACTTATGGATATTTGTCATTTTACAGCCGTGGCCTTGGGGAGGTCTTGGGGGGCTGGGAGATGTTTGTTTCTTTTAACTTTACAGCCGCTTTACAGAATTTTCACTTTACAGCCGCTAGTGTTTCTGTGGCTTAGAGATGTTTGGTGATCAGAATATATGACATTATAACATATTAGGCAGAATTATTAACTCGTAATTCTGTTTATTTGAAGATTGTGTTTTAAGGAAATGTACTGGAGTGTCAATTTGAGAAGAGGTGGAACACGGTGCTTAGGCTTCATTATATCAACTTCTTTGGCTTGGAACCTGCCCAGGCTATTGCTAAAGCCCACATGGGACACATCTGGGTGGCTCATAAAGGCAAGCCCTGGGGAATTATATCTGGTACCTTATATCTTCCTCTCTTGTACTTTTACTTGGCACGATGTCTGTGCCTCAGAACCAGCTGACCATGATCTGAATCACGTGAAACCAGGAGACATATAAACCTGTCCTCCTCTTTAGACTGTGGGAGTTAGGTATTGATTCTCAGTGATGGGAATCAGATTAATACATTGACTAGTACAGGTTGGTAACAATATTATTTTACTTTACTATCTCTAATTTATCCCTAGTTATTATTCCTATTGCACTCTATTTGGTTCCTCCACTTTCATTTTTCTTAATTATTTTTGCTATCTAGCCATTGATATGCAAGAAAGAAATAAAGATAATACACACAGGAAAGGAAGAAGTCAAATTATTATTATTTGCAGTTGACATGATCCTTTACATAGAAGACCTAAAATCCCATCAAAAGACATCTAGAATTAATAACCAAATTCAATAATGTACAGGATATAAAATCAACATATAAAATCAATAGTGTTCTTATATACCAATAATGAAACCCCCAAGAAGAAATTAGGAAAACAGCATTCGCAATAACATCCAGAGAAGTGAAATGCTTAGGAATTAACCTAACCAAGGAAGTAAACACTTCTAAAATGAAAACTACTGCATTCTGAAAAAGGAAACAGAAGAAAATATCAGAAAATGGAAAGTTATTGCTTATTCCTGGGTAGGCGGAACTAACATGGTCAGTTGACCATTCTCCCAAAACTGATATATAGATTTAATACATATCCTCACCATGTACTAAACTAAAATAGACACGGTTCAAATGTTTGTATATTAAAATGGATGCACTTAACCCTGCTCGTATATAAGGTAAGAAAAACTCTGGAAGTTAGAGTTATAGGCAGGAACTTTCTGAGCAGAACACCAATTGCATAAAAAAATAACATCAAGAATCAACAAATGAGATTACATCAAAATGAAAAGCTTCTGCACAGCAAAGGAAATAACCAACAGAGTGAGGAGACAACAGTCAGAATGGGAACAAATTTTACGAGCTATACCTCAGACAGAGATTAATATATAAAATATAGAAAGAACCCCAAAAAATTAAACACTCCAAAACAAAAGACCCAATAAAAATGGGCAACTGAAAGGAATAAACACTTCTCAGAAGTGCAAATAACCAGTAAATACATGAAAAAATGTTCAACATCTCTGGTCACCAGGGAAATGCAAATTAGAACAACACTGAGAGTTCATCTTACTCCAGAAAGAATATCTATCATTAAGAAATTAAACAAATGCTGGTGAGGCTGTGGGGAAAAAGAAACTCTCCTATGTTGTTGAAACTAGTACAAGCACTATGGAAATCACTACGGAAATTCTCTAAAAAACTTAAAAGAGAATTTGCATTTCATGCAGCTATTTCCCTTGCAGGTGTCTTCCTGAAATAATTAAAGAATCATATTACAGTGATACGTGTATATTCATGTTTATAGCAACAGAATTCATAATACCTAGATCTTGGAAGCAGCTTATATGTCCAACAACAGATGAGTGGATAAAGAAATCATGGTATTTATACACAATGGAGTACTACTCTACCCAGAAGAAGGATAAATTTAAGTCATTTTTAGGAAAATGGGTGCACCTTGAGACCATAATACTAAGTGAAGTAATTCAGACACAGAAACTTAAATATTGCATGGTTTCTCTTATATTAAAAACTCTGTATATACAAGTACAACTTGCCAATAAATACATGAAAATAATGTTCAACATCTGTGGCCAGTAGAGAATTCCAAGTTGAAACAACTCTGAGATTCCATTTTACTCCACAAATACGGCTATCTTTAAAAAAAATCAAATAATAACAAATTAGAGGAAAATGGAGTAATTTTATTAGTTTCATAGAGTGAGATATTACACACCAAAGAAAAGTAATAAAGTAAAATGTTGTCAGTGATGACTCTTTCAATGTTGAGTAATATAAGGAAAAAAACAGTGTATTTCCACTTAAAAATAAGTAAAAGCAAACTGTGTTATTTACAGATGTATTTGTACCTGATAAATCTATAAGTATAGCAAATAAATCCTTGTCATAAAACTCAGGTTAGGGATTTACCTTTAAGGAAGTGTAATGTTTTGATAAGGAATCCCCTGATATTAGGAGATAGCAGAATGGTTCTGCAGTTTTGTTTCTGTAACCTTGAACGTGATTATATTTGTTTTACTGTATGAAAATTTGTTGAATTTAGTCTATATTTTGTTCACTCATATGTGTTTGTATGTATATATATATTTTTTATGATAGAATGGAAGTAAAGGAAGACTACAAGAGTAAATAGTTTGTTCAAGGGTGCTGTCCCTTAAGGGGTCCAGTGATATACTGTGGTGGCTGAAGTAGCATGCAGGAACGAGGAAATGATACATTATGAAAGGAGGGATTCTCATGTATTTATAGACAGATAGGAACAATGAAGGATAATGGGAGAGTTTCATGATAAGGAGAAAAAGAAAACAACTTATTAGAATTCTGGATAAATGGGAGGGGAAGAATCTATTTCATAATTGATTGATTGTATTTATTAAGGTATAAGGATAATTCACACCCAATATCAGAATGAAATTGCAATATGGGTAGAAAAGGTAGTTAGATAAATTTAAAGGGGATTGTTGGGTGGTTCTTTTCCTACTGTTTCTATTATGCTGTAATATAAACATGAATTCAATCACTGTAGAATATGGATAATTAGTAGAAGTAATGGAATTTTGAGTTGATATAAATCATCCAGGAAAGTGAGATAAAAAGGCCAAGTAAATACTGAAGTTTTTGAAAGACTAATTGCTATGAATAGTTACTATGTTTAAGTAAAGTTAGTCACATTGTTGGATTTTGTCCCAAGGCATGCAGCAGCTATCTCTTAATAGAAAAGATACACGTTCAACAAGCCCTTTTATGGCACCTACTCAGATTCATTGGCTCATGGATATGTCTTATTAGAATATGTAGTGCTTGAAAATTTAAGAGTTTTTTTTTTTTTTTTTTTCCTTAAAATGTTTAAAGAGGTAGAGCAAAATGTTACAGAAAATGGTAGTTTTATTTCACAAGCTATGATTCTTCTCCACTTGTTTTGTTACATTGGCCAGGTGATCTCACCTCATGGTCAAATCATGACTGACACAGAGTTACTTTTGATGTCCTCAAAATCATACTCTGCTTGTGCTCTATATTTTGCTGTCCAGAAACATCACTCAACTAGTCATTCAAATTTTTAAAACCTCTCATGTACAGCATCTTGGTCTTTCCTTCATTTTTACAGCCAATCACTAATCTATACTGAGTTTAACTCTACAAAAATTTCCAGAATTCAAACAAATATTGGAAAAGAGTTTAGACAGGAAGCCACACAATGTAGAAATGAGAGAATAGTATTTTGGATTAGGGAGATGAGATATTAAAGAAGTATAGAAGAGGCAATATTTCCAAGTCTAGGTGAAAAGATTCTAGAGATATACAAGAGTGGAAATCCCCAAATTCTAATGGTTAATGACATTAATGTGGATAAAGGAGAATAAAATATCAAGAATAGGTGAACATGTCATTTGTTAATAAAGATTGAAGAGGGACTGGAAATCTTCAAATGTTGGGCACCATGAATTTGGCTAATTTATATCTACAGTTATAGATACATAGGTATAGATGGATATACAACTATAGGTTTAGATATATATGTTGAGTTTCAGATGACAAGAAGTGGTATTAATTAGACAATTAGGATATACTATTTGGTATTTAGAGAAGGAGCCAGAGATTGTGATACTTGAGTTCATTGAAGCCTTAGAATGTACACAAGATTTATTTGGAAGAAAATAAATGGCGAGGAAGAAGAAAGCTGAAACTCAATCCTTGAGGAACATGACCTATTAAGAACCAGGTAGTTCAGGGATAAGTCAGAAAAGAAGACAGAGATGGAACAGTCATATAAATGGAAGAAAACTAAGAGGATATTGTGTCTTGGAAGCCAAAGGAAAAAAAGAAAAGAATGAAGAGTGAGAGTGCAATGGGACAAATGCTGCTGAGATGTTAATCCAAGGATTGCATAATGGCTATTTTCTTAGTGAATATAGTGGTCACTGGTGATTTTAAAACAAAATATATTTGATAAAATCCAGATTGGATAAATGAAACAATAAGATGGA
Organism: Hystrix cristata; assembly: GCA_004026905.1. Taxonomy (NCBI): domain Eukaryota; kingdom Metazoa; phylum Chordata; class Mammalia; order Rodentia; family Hystricidae; genus Hystrix; species Hystrix cristata. Next base: position 54,427 of record PVJO010011662.1, read on the forward strand.
GTTGAGCAAATCGATGGAAGTTTGGCTGTGAAGGGAAATTTGCTGACAGTACATTTACAAAGTGATCCATTTTCTCTTTGGTCAATTTTTCAAGCAGAGCTGCTGAGGTGAAAGTATGTAAAACTTTTGTAAGCAGGTTCATCCATTAGAGTTTCTCAGGAAGTGAAAATTAAAGAGGGTGAAATACTTAGGAATTTTGATAAGAATAATGGTAAAAATATGAAACATGGAACCTAAGCTCAATATGTAGGTATGTGAAAAAAAGAGGTCTGATCATTTGACCACTTATTCTAGCACTGACAGTTACATGGAATGAGAAGATCCAAAGTGTGACTGTGGGAATAAGTTGCTGAAAGAAAACTGAGAAGTGAATGAAGACTAGAAGGTCAAAGAACCAAAAGGCTTAAAAGTCATCATGAGAGATGGCAAAAATAGAGATGGAATAACAGTCATATGTTAAACACAGGACAAATGAGAAGGAAGGTAACTAGACAATATGTGTATCAAAAGATGAGAGCCTTTTTTCATTTTTACATGTTTCCAGTCATTATCAAAATACTAAAGAAATAAAATGGAACACTAAATATCCAGAGGCATATAGGGAATGAAAGTGCTCCAGGATTACACAATAACATACTTGGGGGCACGTGTTTCCATATCAGGTTGAACCTTTGAAAACGTGGTAAAAAAAAAATGAAGAAAACTCTGCTGATTATACAATAAAAGTATTGGAAGCCACACCAAAATGACTTGGGAACCAAGTAAAGATCGAGGCAGGTTGCTTGGAAAAAGGTTGTCTAGAACTTCAAGATATCAGGGAACTTTGACTGGCTAAGACAATCTGTTCTTTGGATCTTGCCTGACGAAGATAGAGGGAGTGTCAGGTACACTGAATCTTTGTGGGTTCTTTCAAAATATTGTTTATGGACCTAGTTGTAAGAGGGCTTGTCTAACTTTTTTGTATTGATACCCAACCCAGAAAATGTAGCTTCCTGAGGTCATAAACTCTAAATGGTAGAACAAACCATGAAGATTCACTTTCTATTCCTTTCAAAGAGAACTAATTTTCTTAGTTCCTCAAATATACCAAACTGCGTTGCCTCTGGGCCTTTGTCCTTCATGTTCTCTCTACCTGGGGTGGTACTCAGCCCTTTATCTGTCTGTGCCCTGAGTAATCCTTTTATTTTCCCTCCCTGAGCACTTACTGTACTACAGGGAAATTGCCTGTTAGCTTGTGGCCTCCTTTACTACACAGTTAGTCTTGTGAAAGAAGAGAAGGGTCTTTACTGCTGGTCTAGTAGAAGGCTTGACAAGAGGAAGCACTCCAAATAGTTGCTGGATAAAAACACTGAATATGGTTAAGGTAGATGACCGCTATATCGAAAGTCAAAGAACATGTCATTTGTTAGTTCAACAACAATCCCCTAGTACTTGTGAGACATCTGCTAGTTCTATGGTTCCGTTCCTCACTGAACTCACAGATGACTGAGAAGACATGATCATACCTGCCAAGCACAGTGCACTGCCTTCCGTGTCTTCATGGGGAGAATCACAGACCACTGTGAGCATGCAGGTGAAGGCAGCTACTCCAGCCAGGCATGGGGAGCGGGACTGGAAAACACTCTTCCCAGAGATGGAGATGAACTAAGAGAAAAAAAAAAAATGATTCCTTTTGGGAATGGTGGACCTTGTTCTTGAGACAATAATGTTCTCTCCCTCTTTTGGCCCAGAAAATAATGGACTCAAAACCTGCACTTCTAAACTATATACAATTGTATAATGCTGAACACACAACTCGATGGGAATAATCAAAAATTAGCCCAGGCACCAATTCCTATGTGAATTTCCCCAAACATATGCCTTCATCCTCCAAAATAGATGATAAAGACCATTCTCCTTCATTCTTCCTTAGCACCGCATAACAGTTTTTACTATAGCATTTATCACATTCCTGTAATTATGTTTCTCCTATCAGACTTTGATCATCTCTAAGGTAGGCAAGTGTGAGGCTCTATTTTAGTTTGTCTCCAGGGCCCAATAGCTACCATTGTAAGTTGTTGAATAATAAGAAAGCCAACAGTAGGAATTAGTTTAATTAATCTGTCACTGCTCTCTAACAGATTAGAAAGTGGCCAATTAGAATGTGCCACTAATTATTGGTGGATGAAAGTGTGTAAGTAAGTACATAATGAAATCCATTTAAAGTGTAAAATGGGATTGCTGGTGTCCTGCCTTTTCTCTGACACTAACCAACTAGATGATTTAGACTGTGCTAAATAACATGTGATGGCTCTAAATTACAACATACAAAATAGGGTAGGAATAAACTAAATTATTTCATCTAATATTTAGAATTATATTTTTGCTTAAGAACAATTTGATCTGGAAGTTGGAAAAGTAAACATTTTAGTATTTAAAAATGTGATTAGAGAGATTAAAGTGAACATGAATAACTAAAGGACTAGATAACTCAGTAAAATTAGAGCTTACTTATAGTATTAAAGGTAATATATTTTTTGTGAATAGACTCTCATGATTCTGCATCATTAAATGCCATTTGAATAAAATAATTTTATCAGATTACTTTAATCCATTATGGCATTTTGACAGAGAAACAATGTACTTACAGTAGTTAACTTTATTCTAGAGTCAATGGTTTACAAGAGAGCAAATTTAATACAAGGACATTTACGAATTACAACATTCACACACTCACAAAGCAAATGCAGAAAGAGCACAGAACGTCCTTCTGTTTGCTAGAGACCCAAAAGATCCAATCAAGGACAGAGGGCCCACTGAATTATCCCATGTAAGTCCGTGTCTGCACTGAAAGCCTGAAGAAATCTATACTGAAGCCAGAGTACAACACTCACAGTAGAGATGAAGACCAGCGCTCCCGCAAAGCAAACAGCAGCCATGACAGCAAGGCCCTGAGCTCCTCCTGCAAGGAGAACAGCTGAGTTCCCTTTGAGACAACCAGCCACAACAGAGCTTCTCCTGGGAAACAGCCTGCTGCTATCTTCTGCTCCTGTTCTCCTTTATGTTGTGTTGGGAGTAACCATCAGGTGAATCTTCTACTCCCAGAACCACACCAATTCAGTCCAGCTGGTTGTTCCTGCTCAAGCTGACCACAATAATAAGCCCACCACAGTGCTACTTAGAAAACTATGTAACTTTGTTGATTTTCTGAGTTATAACGGTTTCAGAGGCCGTGTTATGAGACTCTACTATTAGAAGAAATAGTTTATAGCACCAGAACTCATCGTGTATCCACGTAAGTATTCACATGGAAATCTAGTAAATTTAGATTACACATTTTCACAAGTTCTGAGTTGGCTTTGAAAGCAGTAAGTGGATATCACTGAACTACCATCTCAATTCCTCTTGTTTTCATTTCATCATAAAAAACATTTCCAGTCTACACGTGTTTATTGTTTAGCAAAAAGATCAATTCCACTACATAAAATTCTTAACATAAGTTCAATAGATTTAAAATACAATACTATAATTACTTTGCACTTATATATACATACCTATATAATACTAATAAAAAATTAACACACAAGTGAAAGAAGTGTAAAGAGAAAATAATGGATGGAGAAATACTTGTCACTATCACCAAAATTATTCATGACCATGCACGTTTTATTTGGGGCAGGAGCTTGAGGGAAAATATGGGAAACCAATATAGTTGGAGCTGCCTATGTATTACATAAAGCAGACGAAACACTATAGTAAATAGTGATTTCAGGATTTCAAAGCTCCACTTTCTCCAAAATATTTAGTTTCCTTTTTCAATTGCTATTGTTGACCAACCTATTGGCTACTCAGTACTGTATTTCCGGCAGTGCACATTGGTTCAGAAGTTTTTTTTTTTTAAATCAATGTTTTAAATCGATGATTTATGATAAACCATTGAAATCTTCAGGACCTTCTGCCCAGAACTCCTAATTGTATAAACCTAATTGAAAGAGATAGTTAAAAATGATAATATGCAGGACAATTTATCTTTGAAATTATATTTGTGAAAAATAAAAAGATCTATGTTTTAGTTACATTTCTCTCGTTGTTGGGACAGAATACCCGACACCCAAAGTTAGGGGAAGAAAGGTTTATTAGCTCACAGTCTGCAGAGGTTTCAGTCTATAGTCCGCTGGGTCCGAGGCGGCGAGGCTGGCGTGGCGGACTCGCAGCCGGCCGCAAAGTAAAGTGAGGAAAATGCAAGGAATGTATGCAAATCAGCAATGCAAACAAGC
>PVJO010011663.1:0-58750 GCA_004026905.1 Hystrix cristata
AAAAAAAAAAAGAAAGAAAGAAAGAAAAAGTTAAAGAACAAAAAGTGACAAATGTTAGCAAGGATATGGGGAAAAAAGAATCTCATACTCTTTGGTGGGAATGTAAATTAATACATACTTCATGGAAATCAGTACAGAGGTTCCTCAAAAAACTAACAATAGAACTACCAAATAATCCAGCTCTGCCACTCCTTGGTACTTCCCTGAAGGAATGAAAGTTGATACCCTGTAGACATACCTGCATACCCATGTTACTCATTGCACAGTTAACAATGGCCAGGTTATGGATGATTCATGGGTGGCCAACAATAGAAGAATGAATACAGAAAATGTGGTATAGTGCAAAATGGAATATTTTTCAGCCATAATGAAGAACAAAATCCCGCCTTATACGGGAAAATGGATGGAACCAGAGATCCTCATGTTAAACAAAGTAAGTGAGACTCAGAAAGACAAGCATTGCATATTTTTCCTCATGTGTGAAATCTAGACAAAGTTACAGGAAAATGGAAGGGAGACTATTAGACAAGAGGAAGCAGATCAGGGAAAGTAAAGGAGTTAAGGGTTATGAATAGTAACTATCAAGATATGTTATATTCATGCATGAAGATCCTACAATGAAGCCCAATATTCAGTAGAATTAATATGCACTAACAGACTATGGAGATAGGAAGGAGATCTGAAAAAAGGGAAAGGAGAAGGCAGGGAGAAAGGAGAGTAAAAATGATCAATATCTATGTGTACAGATTCCCCAATACAAATGTAAGTATTATGTACCCCAAACATATAGTAACAATAAAAATAAAAATAGAAATGTGGAAAACTTTAATTGTATGTTGTAAATGAAAGTAGTCAGGCTGAAAAAGTTGCTTACCGTGTTACTCTAACAATATAACATCTTAGAAAAATCGGAAGTATCTACAGAATGAACAGATCAGTGGTTGCCAGGAGTTATGGGTGACAGAGATAACTAGATAGGTCACAAGGAATTTTAGGGCAATAAAATGATGTATATGAGGGGCTGGGGATTTAGTTCAGTGATAGTGTGCTTGCCTAGCAAGAGCAAGACCCTGAGTTTGATCCCCAGGACCTAAAAAGAAATGTAGATGATACTATAATGGTAGATACATATCATTATACATTTATTTAAACCCACTAAATATACAAAACCATGAGTGAAACATGAGGTAAATTATGACCCTAGATTGATAATGATGTGCCAATGGAGTTTTCATCAATTGTAATGAATGTATTACTCAAGTGGGAATAGGGCAGCTATACACATTTGAGGGTAGGAGATAAATGGCAAGTCTTCAAATTGTCCTCTTAATTTTTTTGTGACTCTAAAACTGCTTTAAGTAATAAGGTATATTTAAAAATAGCAAACCAGAAATGTCTTTTAAAAATCAAAAATGGTAATTTTTAAAAAGTATTTCTGTGATACTCAGCTTGTATCAAATCATTGTCATCACAAACATCACTCTTCCTGTTTCATAATTCTTTAATTAATGAGGCGCCTGGATAATTCTAATGCACCTAGTGGAATACTATAGTCAGTAATTACTTTTCTTGGCCTTATGTATCCATTACTCAGAGACTGATGCATTTTTTAAGATTCTCCAGATCATCTATTACCTACATCTTCACTTACAGCCTCTTCTTTTTTAATGACTTTCCTTGTCTCACACAGGTAGAAAATGTGAATCCTGGATTCTGTTTTGCCTTGTGTATCACTCCTCTTTTTTTTTCTCCATGGGCTGTATCCCAGTTTTATTCTTTTCACTTCTATCCTTATTTCACACTCCATATTTGACTCAAATAAACAAGGAAGGGAAGGGGAGGGAAGGAGGAGAGGGGAGGGAAAGAGAGAAGAAGGGAGTGGAGGGGAGGGGAAGGGAAGGCAGGAGAAGGGAAAGAGGAAGAAGGGGGGAGGGAGCAGATGGGAGGGAGGAGAAGGGAAGGGAGGGGAATGGAGGGGAGGGGGAAGGGAAGGAAAAATAACATCCCAAATAAACACACCAGCTTTTGCTCACATATTTATATTCCTGAGCTAGCATCCACACCTTTTGTTTAGCATTTTTGGCGTGAGTCTCAACCATAATCTCCTATTAGTTAGAAACATTAATTTTTCTCTTGCTTAAAATTGTTTGTGTGTACATCATAACACTGTTGTTTGATAAAGCACCTCATCTCTACATATGCTTGAGTTTCCACGAGAAGGTGCTGTTAAATTTATCATTATCAGAAGAGAATAAAACATTCAGTTGTCTGTGGCACTATGTTAGATGTTTTAGAAAAGTAGACTTGACTGCACCGGTTCCTGTCCTTCAGAAGTGATTTTATGATCTATAAAAGGAGACTCGGACATACATCTTAAAATAAGATTCTACAGTATTTGAGGGGAATGTGTTATAGGGTAATTTGTTATAGCCCAAGGTCTTCAAGAGGGCCTACCAGGAATGATGGATGATAATATAGTACCTTCCTCTTTCAAAGAATTTATTAAGTGTACCTATCAATGTTTTTTTATGAGGTCAGTGATTCATGGCGCAGCCACAAAACAAGGCTGCAGCAGGTTTCTAAATGTGACACGCTGCTGCTCATCATTATCCGTATTGTACTTCTCGTCTCCCTATTTCTCGTAGTTCTAAGGTTATGTTCTTTTGCCAAGGATCCCAGAATTTAAAATATATTATTTTAAAAGAAATACTATGCATTATATGTAATTCTTAAATGTTTTTCTTAGTCGCAGGAAATGAGTGTGCTCGATATATAAGTACTATATCAGAAATTACTAAATGCAACTCCTAACTGTTTCTATTTGGCAATATCATTTTCAGTTATTTTTTATATAGTACCATTTCATATTCATGGCACTACCATGAAAGATTTAGGTAAATAATTTTTAGTCTTCGTTATATAAATACAATATTCATATACAAAGGAAAAGACTCAGCCAACACCACAAAGAAAATGTTGTTTGAAAATGTGTACTGTGGCTGGAGCTTGGTATTCTCTAGCCAATACCACTGTAAGGCATGACTATAGGGAAGAACTTTTTCTTTAGCCTTATAAGCTCAACCAAACTGTCACACTGGACCATAAAATTCAAATCAGTTATAGATAGAGTAAGCAATGTGTCCCATTAGTGAAAAAGAAACATACTCAAGCATCTATCAGTCTTACAGGAAGAGTCTGGCAAATCCTTTCCAAGAATAAGCTAAGAATAAAGCTCGGTATGGTGACAAAAAAAGGACATTTAAGGATCATGAAATGAACCAAAGGCAGACAATAAACTGGGAATCATTCATTCTTGAAAAACCTCTAGAGTTTCAAGTAAGCACAACAGGAGATTTCAATGCAGCCATCACAAATAGAGAATTAAAGGAAATTGTGTTCAAAGAATGAAAAGGTAACACACCAACAATGACTCAATCCACAAAGACTCTCATCAGAGAAAAATAAAGTATGAAATAAAACCAGACTGAAATTTAGAACTTACAAGAATGACCAAAATGCAAAATGTATAAGATGGGTTCAGTTGCAGATTTGAAAAAGGGGTAAGAATAGAGGACTAGATGGTACATCAATAGAAGTTATCCAATTTGAAAAGACAGTGGAAAATCTTAAGGTCAAATAAAGTCTCAGAACTATTGGGAGCTTCACGGAGCACATAAACGTATTTGTGATGGAAGCTCCAGGCTTTTTACTATGAGAAATAGAAGAAAGTAAATAACTCTAAAGTGAGTAGAAGAAGTTGTGTAATAAATTTTGAGGCAGAAATATAAACATGAATGCATAGGGTGACAGAAAAAGTACATGAAACCAAATGTATTGTGAAACAATACTGACAAAACTTTAATTAACCTGATCATGAAAAACAGAAAAGGAATGAAAGTACATTGCACCCTGCATAAAATTCCTGAGGGGCTACCGGGAACAGCTGTCTGCCTACACAGGGGACAGACTACATCACATGTACAAATTCCTAGGAAGACACAAGTTCCCAGAACTTTTTTAAAAATAGGCTTAAATAGTTGAGTAAATCTAGATCAAGTAAAGACATTCAATTGTTATCTGTCAACATAAAAAAGTTCAGATCCAGAAGAGTTCATTGGTGAGGAAGAAGCAATATTAATACTACACAGACTCCTTAAGAAAGAGTAGAAGGGAACAGATTTGACCTTATTCTATGAGGCTAATATGACCACAATACCAAAGATACCTCACTAAGGAAAACTAGTCTAACATCCCTCATGAAAATAGATGTTTATATCCTTTATAAAACATACTAGGAGATATAATCCAGAAATATATTTAAAAGGGTTATACACTATGAACAAGTGCAATTTATCCCAGAAATTAAAATTGATGTAGTACTCAAAAATACATTAATATAATACATACTATCAACAGCAAAAAAAAACCCCAAATTACCATCATAATGGTTGAAGAAAAAGCACCTGAAAAAATGTACCAGTCGTTAATAATTTTTAAAAGTCTTCAACCAATTAAGAAAAGGGAATTTCTTTAACTTGACAAATGGAGCATCTGCCAAAATAACCCTACAACCTAAATTATCATGTTTTTTAGTTTGTTAGTACACGTGTGCAGTATGTAATGCTTTCATTCTTTGTAGGAAGTTGGTACACGCACAATAACACATTTTAATTCCTTTTTTCATCCCCTTTCCTTCCATCTCTCCTCATTCCCTCCATCTCTTGATCCCCTTCCCCTGTGAGAACGGTCTCTCTCCTTACGCCCTATTTTCTGTCTTTTATTTTGCTCTTTATTTTTACTCTGGATTTCTCATATTAGAGAAACCATGTGATACTTAAACTCGTATATCTGATTTATTTCACTTAAACCTATGGTCTCAAGGCACATCTTTTTTCCTACAAATGACTCAAGTTTATCTTTTTTATGGCAGAGTAGTAATTCATTGTGGGAAAATACCACATTTTGTTTATCCATTCATCTGTTGATGGACAGATGGGACGCTTCCAAGATTTAGCTATTCTTAAATGATTTTTTTACAGCATTTTAAAAAAAATTTATTTTAATGATACATTTTAGATGTACATAGTGATAACATTCATCAAAAGGGATTTGTATCTGTAAAAGACCAAAATTATCTTTGAAGTAAAAGACTGAATATTTTTCCTTAAGATTGAGACTAATATGAGAATGTCTGTTCTGACCATTTCTATTCAACAGTGTATGTGGCAGTTTACTCCGTTAAATAAAATAAGAAAAAACAATTTCAAGTTTTCTTTATGTGCAACTACCATCATCTTTTTAAAAAAATCATAAAGTATATGTATACAAAAATTATTAGAACCAATAAGTGAACTTAATAAGGTCACAGAATGCAAGATCGGTAGACACAGATTGATTATACATACATGTTAGTAACAAATAACTCCAAAATAAAATTAAGAAAACAATTCTATTCACAGTAGTATCAAAAATAATGAAATGTTCAGAAATAAATTTAATGAAGGGCCTCATAAGACCTATTCATTAAACTACAAAATAGTGTTGGAGGAATTTCAAGAGCTAATTAAATGCAGAGCTATTTCATACCCATGTACTGAAATTCTCAATAGCGGTAAGATGGCAGTTCTTCCCAAATGGGCTTACAGATTCAATTAAATTCCTATGTAAATCACATCCATTTTCCCCCATCACCACTTCCTCAAATAAATATTTTACCTAGATTCCTAATTAAACCATCTGATCTACTCAGTTTTACTATTCATAAAATAAATGATCATACCAGAATCACTCAAGTGGTCAGTCACATCAATTTTTAAACATCTTTAAGGGAGTGAGTTGGCCAACATCAACCCCACACACTTCAGCACATGTTGACACTGCCAAAATCAATTGCCACCAAACACCTTCCCAAAATATGACAGTTGTATGGCCTCAAGTGACACCTGTAGGGATGATAGCAATTTAGTCTCTGTCATTCACCATTATTTAGTGTAATCTACCCTCCTGCCAAATAGTATGCCGGGTTCAGGCTTTGAAAAATTGGAAAGGAAAGTTCCTACCCTGGAGGCCCTCTATTCAACTAGACAGACATGATAAGAGATGATTTGCTCCATGGTGTTACCAGAATTATAATGTGGTAGAGATGGAAGAGGTCGGAAATGGTGAAATACATTTTCCTCACTGTTTTCATTCTTTTTCCGCAGTGCTCCAAATTTCAATCAATTTTTTACTGAGTCCTTTGCAATTGATGAGAAGACATGGAAAGCATTTTCAAACACACACCCCAGCAAGATAGTTCATGGCAGTAATTATACTATATGTCTGTACAGTTTCAGGTTCTATAATCTGAAAATACGTATCAGAAAAAGAATGGCTTAGCCCAAGCCACTGAGGTTGGTAACAGTTCTCTCATTAAAAGAAACTCTGGAGGATAAAATACATGATCGAACATAGGGGTCTACATTTATTTCCTCCTGACTCCATTAAAACAATTATAAAATGAATTTTAAATAATATCATTTCACAAAAAAAATGACAACAAGACAGTTTTGGAAAACAAAACAAAACAAAAAGATGAACACACAGATTTAGTAGACCCCAAAAATGAATTCTAAACCGGTTATAGGAAAACCAAAGAACAACTGTAAAGTTTCAAGAGTTTTGAGAATTTACGGCACAATCCAGTGAAAGTGGAAAATGGCTGGGAGTCTATTTGAGTAGAAAGTAGGTCTCTACATCCATTTATTTTATGTAAAATAAAAAAGAAAATAAATAAGAAAACAAATAATTGGATTTATTTTCAAATATTTGATCTTTAGACTTCCAGCTATGATACAATAATAGCTGCAAATATATATCAATTACTGTGCACAGGTATCTTCTAATCATTTATTTATTTTGATACTCCTATTTTCACACCATCTCTACAAGACAGATGTGTATTTAGCCACAAATTCCTAGTGCAGAGATAGAATCTGAGAGTAGTAACAAATTACTGCCTGCACACTGGCTTCTGAGTCACGGGTGTCCTTCCCGCTTGCCTCTGGGCAGGAGACAGAGAGCTCATACTGAAGAGAGTTTTACAAACTCAGTGGGAAATTTCCTTTCTTCATCATTTTTAACTACTTCAAAGGAATTATTGAATTTTAGAAACTGGAAGCACGATGCTAGCTCCAGCAAAAATTTAAAATTTCTTTCCAAATGGCTATATATGTGTGAGAAAACATTTAGGCAACAGATATTAATAATGCAAAAAGCTGCATGCGAAAAGAGGACCAAGGCTTTGACTCTCCCTACACCACCTGTAGTTGCTGACATCCAGGTTTCCCCACTGTAGACACCCGTTACTCTTCTACTATTAGTACAATCTCAAATTGACTTAGTGCCCCACTGGTTACACTTATTGCGTCATTCTTGCCAATTCCTAAAGCAATTCTGAAAGTCCTCTTCTATGAATATCTTTATATCGCTCCCTTGGTGTGTCCCGAACTAATTCGAAACATTGATGGCAATTTCTGTCTAATAAAAACATCACGATGTGTCCTCATTCCCTTATTCATCAGCTGTGGGAATGTGAGCCCTCTGGATCTTCCCCAAAGTTAAAATGACCATGACGGATGAACATTTTGAATGGTTTCAGGGCATTTGGGCAGCCACAACAATACAACTAAAGACATTCACGAAAGAGCACTTCCAGAATTGCTACAGAAAGTGGCAAGAATGATAGGATACTTGTGTTCAGAGTGCAGGTGAGTATTTTGAGGGGGACTAATAGCAATGGTATCTTTTACTGTAATAAGTTTTTCAAATTTAAATATTCACTATATTGACCTCTGTATATTTTATATACAATATATAGTATTATAGTAATTATACATAATATCATAACATATAATCAATAACTAATACTAAATAGAAATTTTAAGATGTAAAAACTGAGAAAACCGGGTTGGGGATTTAGCTCAAGTGGTAGAGTGCTTGCCTAGCAAGCGTAAGGCCCTGAGTTCGATCCCTGGCATGAAAACAAAACAAAACAAAACAAAAACCTGAGAAAACCTCCTATAGCATAATCCTAAAGGACAGAAATGAGAAATCTAGGACAGGACCAGAAAATCAAACATCTGGATAATAAGAAGGCTCAAAAAAGATCAAAAGGCCTGGCAAGCACAAGGGCCTGAGTTCGATCCCCAGCACTGGGAAAAAAAAAAAAAAAAGATCAAAAGGAAATCAATAAACTAAATAAAGAAAAATTTTAAAACTGTGGTATATGTAACTTTCCCAACTGAGACAGCCTATTGATAGAGCCATAGAAGAGAAGGTAGACTCATAGCAAGGAACATAATTTGTAAGTTTCTGGGAACTTGAAAGAGTAGAGCTGAATTCTTAAAAAGGAAAACAATGTCATGTAAAGAACTGAGAAGCGGAATATCATTGAATTTCTCAGCATCAATATGAGGATTCAAAAGCATTAAAGCAAGGCCCTCAAACTACCAATCATGTGTGAGGATAGGAAAAGATTTTTTCAGGAAAGCAAGTTTCAAAAATCTTACTTCCCAAGCATTCTTTCTCAGGAAACTACCAAAAAATGTGCTCCACCGAATTGAGAGGGAAAACCAAAGGAAGAAATGGAATTCAGAGAAAAGGTGAACCAACCCAGGAGAGGAAGAGGGACCAGAAGAGAAATGCCCTGCGCTCAGGGCATGCCAGAGGTCCCCAAAGCAATGCCACTGGGCAGATGATGCTGCCAGAATACCTGTTACATCTGAGTATTTAGAGAAAACGAAGACACATGCCAATGACATTGGGGTTGAATTAGTGGTAACTACATAGAAAGCTCATAGAAAACAAGGCAAACAACAGCAGCTGCTACAAAGCAGTAAATACCAGAGGAAAAAGAGTTGTACAGGAGAAAAACAAATGAGCACTCTGCATTGATTTTCCACAAATTTTATTTGCACAGCTATGCTAATATAAAGACAAGATGAAATTATATTGGGGAATGAGTAAAAATAGTACCATTTGGCAATAACGGTAAAGAAAGAAAGGAGGCTTAAGATATTTATTTCCAAATGAGAATTCAACAAATGCAATCTAAAACTGGAACACTGTGAAATCATGTACCAGGCATGCTATTTATGGACACAGAGGTAAATACCAAAATAAATACTAGAGTTGATCAAAATATTGCTTCTGGGAAGAGAAATATGTGTGTTTGAAGTGGGGATTGTTCTACTTTTTCTACTTTATAAATCGTTTGGCTTTTGAACTATGCATATGTGTGACTATGACAAAAATAATTTAACAAAGAACAAAAAAGACACTCTGAGATATCCCCGTTGTTCATTTGTCATTTACCTGGTTCTTGACATAGTCTATTCTTTCTAATAAAAGGAAAGCCTATTAATTTTCTTTCCTCATCATTCTTAACTACTTCAAAGGAATTATTGAATTTTAGAAGCTTGAAGCATGATGCTAGCTCCAGCAGGAATTTAAAGTTCATTTCCAAATAGTTATGTATATGTGAGAAAATTATAGGTGACAGATATTAATAATGCAAAAAGCTGCACAAGAAAAGAAGACTAAGGCTCTGATTCCCCCTATACCACCTATAGTTGCTGAAGGTCAAAAACTTCATAGATATTTAGAGGGAATAACACTTTAATGATAAAAATCTCAACTTTTAAAATATTTTTATTCTGGAAGCTACTGGGGGTCGATCAAATATCAGAGGAACAAGAACGAAAGAAAGAATAAATGCAGTTGACCTAAAATCCAATAGCAAAGTGGTTAAAACTCATAATACTTTCACTATTTATTGTTATTGAACTTTTTAAGGAAACATTTGAGCTACAAAGAAAAGAATTTAGTTGAAATCAGAATCAAACTGCCTCACAAGCAGCAGTCATGAGTATGTTAGTATCTTTAGTTTCTCTGTCATGGCTACCTCAATATCCTGAATTTATTCGAACATTTACCTGCCATGATCATTTTGACTCTGGGGAAGCACCAGAAATCCCAGAGTACCAGATCCAGTGAATAAGGCAGATGTCATTGTTTGTGCCTAAAGGTGCCCCCAAAGCCTCACGTGGTCATAGGGGGGCTTTTTCAGAGGTGGCTGAATCTAGCCCATGTGATGTTGGGATTAAGGGTATGTGCTTACTAAATCAGTCCACTGATTGTGTTGGCATCACCCTAATCCCGGCAGGCTGCATGAGATATAAGCAGCAGAAAGAAGTTGCTCAGGCCCCTTTTTACTTACCTGGCTGCCTTCTGCCTGTCTACCATGTCACTCTGCCTTGTTTCTGGGAGATTCAGGACTGAAATCTTTACAAACTGTGAGCTAAATACATCTTTCTTCCCTTATCTTTGGCTGTTGGGTATTTTGTCTCAGCAATGAGAGAAAAGTAACTAATACACTAGATGAGGACATATTTTTATCACAATTTGTAAAAACACTTAGAAAAAAGGACTTCCAGAACTGCTTAAGAAAATGGCAAGAATGATAGGATAAGTGTGATTGAAATGGGGGCAGTATTTTGAGGGGAATTAATGATAATGTGTCTTTTCTATAATAAATTTTTAAAATTAAAATACTCATGTATATAATAATCACCCCTTGTATGTTACAAAACCAATCAAGGAAAATCAAAGGTGACTTCCAGAATTCTTAAAACAAATTGAGTGATATTCTTTGTCAGTGGGGATCTTATTAAGTATACTGAAAAATAATAGACTGGTAGACTGGCTTTATGTAAAAAAATTAGTACAAGTATCAAGAAAATTTTATTAAGAAGATGATCTTACAAGAGACTGACACACCCTAAACAAAGAGAAAATTAGTCATTGTCCTCCTTCATTTGTAATCTGATACAGATTTTATTAAATAATAGATTCTCAGAGATTTTAAGTAAACACTGAGCAAAATGTATATTGATAATATCATATATATATTGTATATGAGAATATAACATTTTAGGCAGTGAAAATAAGTGATAAAATATTTTTATCAATACTTTTTGCCTCAACAAGTTCTATACTAGGAATCTTTCCCCAAAATACCATAGATGTACAAATGTGTAAGCACAAGATGTTCAGTGAAGTATTATACCTGACAATAAAATATGAAAATTTCTAAAATACCTACTAATTTTAAAGTATTCAAGTGATACATCTGAATATGGAATATATATCTACATAAATATATACACACAATACCTTGAACGCATGTATAGTATATATGTAAGACATTTTTCATGAAAATATTAAATATTTACCTACTTTCATGTTTCTAGTTTATCTTTTTAAAAGATACGTCTATATGTACGCATGTGAATTTCTATGTTTAAAGTAGATTCTAAGAGTCCACACTCTTGGGTGGCAACAGTAATCTCTGGGAAGGTACACAGTGAGGGTATGGTTGTAGAGGGAATGAACCTTGTACCAGACCCCCTAACTTTGGGTCCTGGATCTGCCATTTAAGTCTGTGTCCTTTCCAATTTCCTCATCTATGGTATTGTCTTCATGTCAGTACTCCTTATAATAGACTTGGCACATAATGAGCATTACACCAAAAACCAAGCGGTAAATAAATTTTCAGCAGTATTCGGGGTGGGAAACTTTTAGGTTCGATTCCATAATTGATGTTTTATTTAACTATTGTACAATATATGAGTGAAGCACTATTTTATAATCTTAAAGAAGGTCAAATCTAGACATTTTGGTGTTACTGCCATAATGATGATGAGATTGCATAAAAATGTCAGAGCACTGAGTTCCAAGACCTCCTGCCCATTTGTTGGTAAATGAACTAAAGTGTTCAGAGAAAATGATTACCCCTCTCATATCTCAAGGGCAGGAAATTATTGCTCTCTCCCCTTAATGAATCGCACAGTGCTGTGTACACAGCGGGTGGGCACAAAATGTTTGCAGATAATGATTATGGTGAGGATGCTGATGACGGTGACACACTATAAAGCTTAATTTAAAAGCCATCAGGAAAATGTAACACAAAATATGGTGTTTCTAAATTTTGCCTGCATGGGAAACAAATTTAGTTAGATTATTAATATAGTAATTCAGTGCACATTGCACTATTTATTACTTTGGTGCTTTCCTGGGCTTTTACTCATTAGCATGATTTAATTATTACTTCAGTGATTCACAGGGCATAGCAAGGTCCATTTCTATTATTTCAGTCTTAAAAGTTCATCTCCTATTAGAACTTTTTAAATTAAATGCATAAAATGGTTGGATCAACTAAATTGCATTTAATCTCTCCAGCAAATTTGCAGTTGCGTGGCAATTTTCTATCTCTACAAATCACAATGCTCCTTTGTTGCTATAATGACTTTGACCCTCACTATGTGTTTGAGCAGACCGTGCATGGAGAGAATGAGTACTGGGGAGACAAGGACATCTCGCCAGTCTAGCTCCATCCCTGTTCTCGGCTCAGGCTCTGACTGTTTGTTTATAGGCTACCTTGCCTGTCTGCCACAATCACTGAAGCATCAGTTACACAGTGTGTGAATGACACTTGTCCCTCTCACCACCAAATTGAAGTTAATTTTTCATGAAAGAGCTCTATTTCCTTAAGGCTAGTATGATGGTGACTACTGGCGTAGGAAGAGACACTGCATGGGAGATACACTGCAGGCAACAAGAGGACGCGGTGACTTTCCTGAATGGGAGATTCTCCCTCCATATCTATATTAAGAAAGAGGGACCACAGTAGCGATCTGAACAGGGGAGTTTTAGAATACACAGTTATGGACTAGTAATAGGGTATCTATGCCTTGACGGGTGAAGGCGGAGCATCCAAGGAGGGATCAAACTAGGAGCAGGATGTTTTCATGGCCGGGATTTAGGCCTCATTGGAGATTTGGATGTGTCCAGTGGGTGACAGAGAAGTTTGCTGAGGGGCCCCAGGATATGTCTGGCAGCTGGGGTGCTGGTGAGACTCACTATGACGCTCTCCAACGGGGCATTAATAAGACTCATTAGGAAGACGGCTAAGGAGCCAGAGGAGACTGAAAACTCAGTGGGAAGCCATTCGGTGATGTGCTGGACATAGTGGGAAATACCTCCCTTTGGTACGCCCATGAATTTTGCTGGAATGCTAAGTCCTTTTTTTTTTTTTCCTTCCTTGAAGAAGCCTGTAGTTCAGGCTGGGCTTGAACTCACTGTGTAACCCAAACTGGTCTCAAACTCGGAGCAATCATCCTGCCTCAGCCTCCCAAGTGCTGGGATTATAGGCATGCACCACCATCCTGGCTATGAAGTGCATTCTTGACTCACTGGGAACTACTAGCTGGAGATCTCTGGCTCAGTATGCTACAACAGAAGCCCTCTGACCCAAGGAAAGGACCTGTCAGAAAAGGAGAGTCTCTGCCATTCAGCAGCTGGTGTCAGCCTGTCTACTAGATCCAGCCGAGCTGGCTCTTTGTGAGGCTGTCAGACAGGGGAAAAACCAAGCCTCCAGCCTTACAGACTTAGCCCTCCTTAATATCAATCTACAAAACATACATTTGTCACTGTGAACCTTAGCTCCAAGGGAAGAAGGTAGTTGGTACTACATGCAGCCTAGTTCTGAGCGCACAGAAAATCTCTTAGGGGAGTGGAAGACTCACAAATTTCCATTTAAGAAGAGCTTAGCCACACTGGCGATCTTGTACACAATCTACAATTCTCTGGTAAAAACACTGAGGCAGATTTGTGAATGAGAGAGAGAGAGAACTCAAAGGAGAGGAACCAGAGAAAGAGTCTTGTGACTCAGAAATGTACGCGTTGAAGAAATGAATTATATGTAATACATACATACATATTTATTTATTTATTTATTTATTTATTTATTTATTTATTTATTTATTGTTAGGGTGCTGGGGATCGAACTCAGGGCCTTGTGCTTGCTAGGCAAGCACTCTAACACTGAGCTGAATCTTCAAGCCCAACACCATACACAGATGATATGTAAAGATGCAGTTGCCTCTCTGTATTTGTGGGCTCCACATCTCTGTGTTCAACAAACACAGATTGGAAATATTTAAGGAAGCAATTATACCGATATTGACTTCTTCCATGTGTAGACTTTTTGTTATTATTCCCTAAACAATGAACTATAACAACTATTTACACAGCATTTATCCTGTATTAGGTACTATAAGTAACCTAGAGATTAGTTACAGTTTATGGCAGAATGTGCACAGGTTATGTGTGAACACAGCACTATACTGCAACACTTGAGAATCTGCGCTTTTGGGGATTCTCAGGGGACCTGGAACCACTCTGCCATGGGCACTCCGGGTGGCTATGCTTAGCTGATTCAACAAAGTGAATTTTATAAATACATATAAAAATATTTTATGTGGATATAAATTATCCACATAATTCATTAGCATATGGTCCTGCTACTAAATAGGTCAGTAAATTTAAATGTGACACCATTATTTAAGTAGGTAATATCTTGACCACCAAGAAGGGTCAGTTTTATTTTAAAAGAGAAAATTCAGATACCATGGAAACATTTTTACTGACCTAGTTTTGTCTCTGCACTGATTTAGAGGGAGGGGTAAACATGGAAAATAGAAATAAGGGAAAAGAAAGACTAATTCATTCCTGTTTCTTTGTGTCTCATTTTTTTAAAAATATCACGTCAAGCTTTATACCACTGTCTTTTTACTTTCCTTAAAGAGTTAGTCTCTAAGTAAATTATATCTCTTTACTTATTATCAGTAGAAACAATCACCAAACTATACATGTGTACATGTGTGTGTGATTTTTTCCTTCATTTCTATATTCCGTATTAATATTGTAATAGATATCATCGACTGTATCCCCATAACATTCTCCCCTCTTCTTTTTATTAAGAAATCACACCCCCCCCCCAAGCACTCAAGTTGTAACAGTTGCAAGGCTACCCAGCTAGATTCTTCTTCCCGGCCTTGTTTACACATTGCTGTTGCACTGTGATCAAATTTCCAACTAAATATGGGCAGTAGGAACATGTGCATTTCAGTGGTGCTTGCTGTATCTCTATCTCACCTGTTTTCTCTCCTTCCATCTTATTGGGGATAACTGGAATGGCCCAGTTACACAGGCCTAACCGGAGTGGCCAGATGGAAGCCTGATGTTAATGATGCCAAACATGAACATCCCATCCAGCCCTGGGTAACTCTCAAGGAAAAATGCTATTACATACAAGGGAAACAGCTGTTTTACTTAATATTCTTTTTTTTTTTTTTTTTTTTTTTTTTGGTGCTGGGGATCAAATTCAGGGCCTTGTGCTTGTGAGGCAGGCACTCTAACCACTGAGCTAAATTCCCAGCACACACTTAACATTCTTAATTTCCAGGCCTCTGGTATAACAGCTTAACTTTCACTCTAAGTATTAAACTGTACAAAATTGCCAACTTATTACAGCACTCTATTAAGAGAATTATACAGTTCTTGTGCATGTATTTTTCATCTGTTTTATCCTCCTCTTATGTAGTTTCTTAATGTTTACTTTGCTGTGCAAAATTTCAATAATTTCTTGAATATCTAGATTTTTCATTAAGACTTGAAACTGGTGGTCATAATTTTTGCTCACTGAGTGTTAATATATCTTTTTGATTTTTTCTAACAGTATTTTCAGGCCACTTCAATTATAGAAGTGAGATCTGAGGATACCACATATTACTCAGTGCATTAAATCTGTATCTGCTGGAGGACAGGCTCATTGCAGTAAATTCAATTACTTTCTTTCAAACTGATATCCAGTGATTTCCATTCTGATAAGACTGTAGTGATAATCATCAAAACAAGATTGCAGTGCTAATAGATTAGTTTGGTAGAAACAAAACGACACAATTTTTGCAGTGAAACTGTTTAAAACTGTAAAGCGGGTTATAGATTCCCTATGCCAAAGGCATGATTAATTCTTATGCTCCATTTCACCATCTCTTTCTTTTTTTACTGGGGTGTCCCCACAATGTATAGTAGAGAAATTCTTATTGTTCTTGATGCTTCAGAGAATGTTTACCATCTTTACATTTTTAAGAGTGACCGATTAATTATATTTTTGTGCATTGGAATCACCCATCAAAAAGTTATCTGTTACAAAGAAACAAAGATGATACATTCAGAAAAGAGTCTTTTCAATCCCACACTGGAACACTTGGAAGTCCACATGCAAAAAAAACAAAAAGAATCTGGAACTAGACTGTACACTGTTCATAAAAATCAACTGAAAATGGGTCACGGACCTAAATGTAAAACACAAAACTATATAAATCCTACAAGATAACATAGGAAAAATTATAGATGACACAAGGTTTAGTGGTGTCTTTTTAGATATACCACAACAGGCAAGACACATAAAAGAAAGAATGGATAAACTGGACTTCTTTGAAATTAAAATTATCAGTTCCGAGGAAAATATTGTCAAGAGAGTAAACGAAACCACAGACTGGGAGAAGAGATTTGTGAAGGATTTTTCTGGTAAATGACAATAATTCAAACTATACAAAGAACTTTTCAAACTTAACAATAAAAAAGCAAACAATCTAGTTTTTAAAAATGGGCCAAAGACCTTGATAGACACCTCACCATAGGAGATGTACAGATGGCAAATGAGAGTGTGAAAAGATGTTCCACATTATATATCATAGGGGAAATGCAAGTTAAAACAAGAATGAGAGAATACTGCATGCCATTAGAATGTTCCAGGTCTCCAACACTACCAACAACGAATTCTGACAAAGATGTGGAGCAACAGAAATTTTCATTCATTGTTTTTGGGAATCCAAAATGGATCTGCCACTTTGGAAATCTGTTTTGCAGTATCTTGCAAAAGTAAACATATTCTTTCCCTACATGTGATCCAACAATAGCGCTCCTTCACAGCTACCCTCAAGGAGTTGAAAGCTTGTGTCCACACAAAGCCCTGTACCTGGATATTTATAACAGCTTTATTCGTAATTGCCAAAATGTGGAGGAAACCAAAGTGTCCTTCAGTAGGAGAATGAATAAACAAACTGCGATGCATTCAGATCTGTGGACCACTACTCAGTGCTAAAAAGAAATAAAGTATCAAGCCATGAAAAGCCATGCGAGACTGACATATTGCTGTAGTAAATGCATATTACTAAGTGAAAGAATTCAGTCTGAATAGGTTGCATGTGGTATAACTCCAACCACATAACGTTCTCAAAAGAGCAAAATTGTGGAGGCAGCAAAAGGTCAAGAGTCGCTAAGGGTTGGGGTGTAGTTGAATCGCAGAAGCACAGAGTTTTTAGTGTTTTAAATATCCTGCATAACGATTACAATAATTACAACTCTACAGTGATAAATGCATATCCTAATACATGTGTCCAAGACCACAGAACATACAACACCAAGAGTGAAGCATCATGTGAACTATGATTTTTGAGTGATAATGATGTGTCAATAACTTTCATCAGTCTTCTCAAACATGCCATTCTGGTGGGGGATGTTATTAAAGGGGCCCTGTACATGTGGAAGAGTAGGGAGCATATGGGAAATCTCTATTCCTTTTGCTTAATGTTTCTGTGAACCTAAAATTTCCCTGAAAAGTAAAACCTGTTTTTCAAAAGGTTAGCTTTCAGATTTTACTTTCTTAAGATATCTCTGTCTTGTTTCATAGTAAGTCACATTCATTACTAATATTTCACATTTAATGAGTGTTGCTTTTAGAAATTTTTGCTCAAATCTGACCATGCCATTTTAAATTGATAATACACGTTATGGTCTGTATCTAGATGTCCCCTAAAAGCCTCTTGCACTCCTAGGTGGGGCTTTCAGAGGGGGTGAGTGGATCATGGGGGTGTGATACTCATCAGTGACTAGTCCACTGGTGAGTTTATAGCTAGACATGATGTTGAGAGGTGAATCCTGGTCAGAGGAGGTGGGTCACTGCAGGCCTGGCCTGGAGAGTATTTCTCCTTCCTTCCTCCCTGGATCACACTCTGCTTCCTGCCTGCCACGCCATGAACTGTTTTCTCCTCTGCCAGGCCCCTCCGCCATCTGCCCTGCTTTGGAGCCAGCCAACTATAGACTGTAACTTCTATAAATTGTGAGCCAAAATAACCCTTTCCTCTCTAGAGCTGTGGGTGTTGGGTATTGTGCCTCAGGAACAAGAAAGTGACTAAAATGATATGCAACATATTAATGCATTGACAAAGATGGATTGTAAAAGATTATCTATGTGTCATATAGCCAGATGGCATAAAATTTTGGATCATAAGCTAGATATATTTTTTATTATGGAAAAACAGCAACATGGCTGAAAGATCAAAGAAGGGATGCTCTTAAGTACTTTGACTCATTCAGGAAGTATCAAAACACATTAGATTGGGAGGACATCTTCCCTACACACCACAACAGTATCAAAACTCCCAACCCAATATTTCTACGTACAGTTCTAATAGATGTCTCAAAAGTAACATATCTAAAGCCAAACTCCTGATATTTACCTAAAACTTGCTTTTCCTATTTTATGAATGCTACAGCTCAGATGGAGGATTCATTCTACATTTTCTTCTTCTCTTACATCTCACATTCAATACACCAGAAAATTCTATGCCATTTCAGAATCTATCCAGAAACAAGCCACAGTCCCACTACTCTGGTCCAACACCATCTTCCCTTTCCAGGCTGGTCACAACACATGCTTAACTCAATTACCTACTTTCATCCTCTGTTTTCACCTAGTAAGATGCATTTAAGTCTCTTACATACTTTGTAAAGGCTTGGTAGCTTACTCAATCTATATTCTTTACTTATTCATGTTTTGCAAATCTCATTTTAACTAACTGCAATATTGAGAAGTGAGTGTATGGGGAAAGAGATATTTCACTCTTATGTACTAATCTAAGACTTTGCTAGTCCATACTAGCCTCCTGTAGCTATTGAGCCAGGGAATTATATGTTTTATTTTAATTATTTTAAATTTTGGAACTAAATCATTATAACGTATCAAACTGTGAAACACAGCTTCTTAACTCGTGGGAATTTTCTTTTACTTTAATTCCTGAAAAAACTGCCATCTGAAAAGAGGTATACTATAGGTGTAAAACACACAGCAGAATTTGAAGACGTTTGTGTCTGTCTATTGTGACTACTGTAACAAAAATATTATAGATTGGTTGATTTTTAGAGAGTAGAAATTTACTTCATATAGCTCTGATACCTTTTAAGTCCAAAATCAAGTTGCCAGCCCATGTGGCGTCTGGTGAGGCCCCGCTTCCTGGTTCATAGATGGCCTCCTCCTCACTACGTCCTCACGTGGAAGACAGGGGAAAGAACTCTCGGGGGTCTCTTGTATAAGAGCATGAATCCCATTTAAAAGGAATCTACCTCATGACATCATCACCTCCTAAAGGTCACACATCCTAAAACCATCACCTTAGGTCTTGGGTTTTCAACATGTAAATTTGGAGGGTGACGTATAAAGCCTATTGTATTTTATATGAAAAAAATGAAACATTAACTGTTTATATTGGTTGTATCTTAAAATAATAATAGCTCGGATATGCTGGATTATGCATTATTAAATTAATCTCACGTTTCTCTTTTGTTTCCTGTGACCACTAGAAATTTTAACGGTACATATGTAGTTCTTATTATATTTCTACTGGACAGCACTGGCATAACAAGGATGTTGAGAAGGATGGAAAGCAACGTTGGAAGAGATCACTGCCAGTAACTTTACAAAAATGGCTTCTCATAGAACTCCTTGAAAACTGTATGAGATTTAAAAACTAGATCTACGCTCTAGTGAAAATGCAGACTATCAGAGCAATGTGTAGGATCTAAAGAGTTATGATTTGGGACATAGTTTGGGGTAGAGCACTTGCCTAGCATGTGCCAAGCCCTGAGCTCAGTTCCCAGCATTGGAAAAAAAAAAATCTAAAAAACAATAAGTAAATAAATAAATAAACTGAGGAGCTACTCTGTTTACTAACCAAAGTTAACTTTTAAGTGAGCCACACACTTCTAAATAGCAAAAGATACAGCATTTAGAATTCTAAGAGAAGTGTCAACTTAGTTTGTGATCCAAGAGTGAAGGTTTAATAAAGACATTGTCAGAAAGACAGATCAAAGTGGCTCCCCGAAGGAACGATTTGCACTTCAGCAAGATGAAAATTAAATGAAGAGAAAATGCAGGAATTCCACTAAGAAACAATAAACACTAAAATTAATTTTTTACAAAATTTATATATATATATAAAATCAGATTATCAACTCTACAAAAACGTGCACTGCTCTGCTAAAATGAATTAATAAATAAGCTCTAAAGAATCGGAGCAAAATGATAAGCATGTGTGACCAATTAAAAGTGATACACGTTTTCTCCTTGTCAAGACATAAATAGTTTTACAAACTCTCAATTTTAGTACAAAAGTATAGAGTTTATTATGAATTTAAGTGTAACAAATTTTTGAAATGGTTGAAAATCTGTGACTTTCAAATCAGTGAAAGAAAAGATGTGGAGTATAGAGCCAAAGGCAAATAGTTAGGGAGAAGTGTGTGATAATGGATAAGAACAGAAAAAGAGCAGTATTCTCAAATGGGATTAAAAACAATCCTTCTAAATTCTGTTTGTAAGAAACATATATAAAACCACACGGAGAGGTTGAAAATAAAGTTACACAAAAGGAAATATCAGGTAAATGTCAATCAAAATAAATGCGGCATATTAACATCAGACAAAATAGAAATTATATATAAATTTTATTAGGAATAGGGAGGGACACTACTTTTTAAAATTCAAAATAACTGTGAGAGATGCCAAACTAAAATTACAGGCTTACAAGAAGTAGTTGAAAAATATCAACTATGCGAGGAATTTTAATGAAAATTTTCAGACAAAAATCCCTAGTAAAAACTATAAAGATTAAATAACGAAACTGTCACGAGAGAGCTATCTATATCCCACACATGCAGAGACACCCACCGGACAACTCTAAGTCAGCAAACATACACTCTTTCCTGTACCTAAGGACAGGTCAACCAAAGCTGATCACATCCTACCTCACTAATTCTTACTAAATTTAAAAGAATCAATACCATAGAAGAACATGTTATTTGGTCAGAATTCAAATAAAGTTAAAGTTAGTTTTCTTTGAAGTAAATATCTCTGGATATTGGTCACAATGAAAATCATGAAATATTTAAACAAGCAACAATGAAAGCAGATATATCAAAACATGGGAGACGCAAACAATGGTACCCATAAGTAAATTTAGGAGCATAATACATTTATTTTTTTAAAAAGAAGAATGATTGGACTAAGCTAAACATTCTACTGGTAAAGCTAAAATTGAACAGTAATAAAGTATAAAGAAGGACCTTGTAAGGAAAAATATGGAAATCAATGCTGTAGAGAAGGAAAATATGTGATCAGCAAAATAAAAAAAACTAGAATTTTACGAACCAAAATCTCTTGCTACAGAAGACATAAGCTGAGATTGTTTTACAGACAAATTTTTCCAACCTTCAAGGAAAAAACAATCCTTTTACTAAGTTTAAAAGCTCGAAGACCAGAAAAAAGGAGCAGTAACCATATTAATAAATCTATTCAT
Organism: Hystrix cristata; assembly: GCA_004026905.1. Lineage (NCBI taxonomy): Eukaryota > Metazoa > Chordata > Mammalia > Rodentia > Hystricidae > Hystrix > Hystrix cristata. Next base: position 21,579 of record PVJO010011663.1, read on the forward strand.
TAGCACCAAAACCTGTAAAGTGGGAAAAAAAAGCAAAAACTAACTTCATTTTAAATATAGCTACAAAATCCCAGAAAAGAAAGCCAACTGAATTCAATACATTATTATCTTGCTCTAAATAACATTAATGGGACTGTTGGCAAAATTTGAATGAGACCTGGAAAATATTGTAGTAATGTAATTTGCATGCAGCTCTATTACTTATTTTGATGGTTCTGCTGTACATGGGCTGGAGAATGAAATAGACATTGAAGTATCCAGCGTAGATGTCCCCCCAACTCAAATGGCTTAAGGGGAAGAAAAATAAAAAAGCCCTCTATACTGAACTTGATACTATTTTAAAGTTTGTGATTGGTTAACAAATTTAAAAACTAAAATATTTTAGAAATCTACATTGTAAGAAAGCATGCTGCAAAAAGGTGGATCCCATTAGTGTTATTTAAACTAGTTTATAATTTTCCAGAAAGCTTTCTGCTTGCATTCTGTATTACAGTCTACGCAATCGGTATTATGACAGAGATGAAGACTACAGATCTGCACCCAGACTGTCTGTGGCCCATTCCCATGTCTCCATTTACTATCTCTGCAACCTGAGGGAGTTATCTAATCATTCTGTTCTTCAGACTCCTCGCTCAAAAAATCAGGATAAAATAAGCTAATATACGTAAAGCATTAAACTATTAATTGGTTCATGCCAATTGGTAAGTAAATATCAGTTACCATTATTAGAGGACTTGATGCTACAGAAAGCATTCTGAGTAATCATTTAAAATGTATTCACAGTAGATCACTGCTAATAGAGCAGTGATAATTGTAATGAAACAATAATAGATTCTAAATCTATGATTCATATTTTTTCACAGCAAATTACAATTTTCATTGTATCTACATTAAATTACCATCTATCTTTCACAAGACTGGGCATTCTATTTTCTCTTTCAGGGCTTTAGAGGCGATATACAATTGGAATAAAAACAGCAACATTTCGCTAAGGCAGAATTTGAAAACTGCCTGATTCTGCAAGCTCAGGGCTGTGTGCTCTAGATAATAACCCACTTGGGAAGGCGCTTCATGGAGGTTATATGAACCAGCTTTGACTATAAAAGCAATACTTGTGGTTGTCTGGCAACAGGCTATTTTCTGGGAAAGCTGTTTTAATGAAATGCGGTCTCAGTGTTTTGGGCTGGTGATTTTTGGTTCATTATCAAAGAACGACAGAAGGCTTCCTGTCCAGAGCCCTCTGCCGAGAATTAGACGACCTCCACTAACACGCTCAGCTAGTTCCCATGACGTCAGTCCGCCGAGCGGCGCTCAGAGCAAGCAGGTCATGGCTGTGCTTCTCAGCAATACGCCCACCGAGCGGGGGAAGTGCGGAGGGGCATGGCTCTGCCCACTCTGCCCAAGAAATAAATCAAGGAATCACACTGAGTCAGTCTATCACTGTCCATGCAAGTTTTCTTTTCTTATTCTGATTAAAGAATACCTAGATAATACTTTTTTCAGTAGAAATAGATTTGACTGTTTATAGATCAAGCTTGTACAGACTCTGTTTTTTCATGCTCTGAATGTTGGAGTTTAGAGTCAGTTGACCACACTGAGCATAATTTATTGGAGAGATGTGCCTGCTTTGAAAGAAGGGTTAAATTCAGAAGTGATGGCACATACCTGTAATCCTAGCACGCTGGGAGGCCGAGACAGGAGGGTCGCAAATTCAAGCCAAATCTGGGCAACTTAGTGACTTAGCCAGATCTTAACGTGAAAAGGGAGCTGGGAATGATACTCAATAGCAAAAAAAAAAAAAAAAAAAAAAAAAAAAAAAAAAAAAAAAAAAAAAAAAAAAAAAAAAAAAAAAAAAAAAAAAAAGAAGAAGACAGACAAGAGGAAGACGAAGAGAACTAGGAGCAGTGAGTGGGAGGCAGGAGAACACCAGTGCACTGTGGGACCTCGTTCTGTGCTAGGACCTGGGTTATTACACACACAGCTGATGTGTGGACTCAGTCCTGCCTGCTTTCTTTCCTAGATTGTTAAACTTGAAAATGAGCAGGAGATAAGCTTAGAAAAGGCCACCACGACTGTATGAGAATCAAAACAATTTCAATTGAAGAAAGCATAGCATTTTTTATAGATTTTTATTAAAATTTATCCAAAATTACACAAACTTACAGGCCATTACACAAGCTTACAGATCACAATACATTGTGCCTTTTGCTTATAACAGTGAGCAATGTAAACAACCACATAGATGCAGCATTAAGTCACAACTATGTAAAGTTACTTAGTACCTCATGTACTATGTCACTGTTTTAAATTTGGGTCATTAGGTTCTTGTTTTTAAGATATCATTATTCCTCTGGATTCCCATTCCCCTCTCCCTTTGCCTTCTTCTTGTTCTCTTGGACCCTTTGCCTATTAGCTTATATCTGACCCTTCACCTTTTTGTATCCGTTGTTTACCCTTTTCTCACTCAAAATTGTATTTTGCCTCACTCAAATGAGGGATACCATATGGTATTCATACTTGCAAGTCTGGTTTATTTCACTCAACATTATATTTTCCAGGTCTATCCATTTTCCTATGAATGACTCTAGTTTATCATTCCTTATAGCTGTATAGTATTCCATTATGTATAGATACCACATTTTGTTTATCCAGTTATCTATCGATGGGTATACAGGTTGCTTCCAGAATTTAGCCATTACAAATTGTGCTGCCATAAACACTGCTGTGCAAGTATCTCTGTAGTATGATGTCTTTAGCTCTTTGGGGAAGATACCTAGTACGGAAATGGCTGGGTCTTATGGGATTTTTACTTTCAGGCTTTTGAGCATTTGGATTTAGTGGAAATAAACAATAAGAATATTCTTCCTATTCTAGACTGTGACTATTTCAATTTCTCTCGGTTCTTACCTCAGTTAAGCACTTTGAACCGGTCTATCCTACACTGTGAGAACTTTAAAGTGATGTTTATTCTTAAAATTCTATATTTGAAGCACTCTGTGCACAGATTTTAATGGATTTCAGATATTTTATCACTTAATACCAGTTTTTAATTTATTTATTAATTCTGGTAAGTCAAGCAACTGACCATCAGTCAATTTTTCTTTCCCGCCCTCTTGGATTCTATCCTGGCCTTGTTATTATCTCTCTGGAAATGTTACTATTGAATTTATCAGAAACTGGCTCTAAACCATATCTGCCCCTGAGGCTTTCCTTCAAAGCAGAGTGACCTGAGTCAGAGAGGCAATAACATGGGCAGTGTCCATCTAACCATTACTCAGCAGAAAATGTCGTCACCCCAGGACGCCAGGCATTCTGGTCTCATTGTCTAAAGGCAATCTTTACTGTAAAGTTCAGTTCATTTTACTATCTGACCTAGATTCTGTTGAATATTTCATTCTCCTAGCTACTTTCCTTTGCTCTGGTTCTATATTCACTAAGCAGTGTTTAAATTATCATACAGTTTTCCATATAATTCTTTCTATAAGAAAGAATGTACTGACTGCATCTACTTTAAGTTTTTGGTCCTTTTATCAATTATTTCTCTTTATAAACAAATTAATATTCAAATTTTCTACATAAATTTTCAAGTTTAATACAGGTTTGACCCTAAAATGGATGTGAGAGTGGAAGGACAAAAACACAAGTATTGGAGGTTGCAAGGGTGAAAACAGTGAGCAGTAGTCACGAGTTAGGTCTCCTGAGACACAAACTAGCAGCCTTTTTCCTGATGATCACACCCTATGCCCACATGTTTTCTGTATATGTGACATGTGTCTTAGTATTTTTCACAGAGACACTGATGATGAACTGCTTAGTTCCAGAAATAGATTTGATTACTGACTAGTCAAAAATAATTTGTGTGGTATTCACTGGTTTATATATCTGACCGGCTTTTAAGCTACATAAGGAATTAATAAAGCTATCTCCTGGGTGTGTCTGGGTGGGTCCTGGAGGCATGACTTTGAGTAGTATATCTAGTCCCTGGCCCCTTTCTCTCTGGCACTGTTCCCCTGCTCTGCCTTGGGGCCACCATGAACAGAGAAGCTTTGCTCTGCCATGCCCTTCCCCCCTGATGTTTCTGCCTCAGAGCCAGCCAACTGTGATATATTAGTTAGGGCTCACCAAAGGAATAGCATCAATAGAAAATATATGTAAAATTATGCAAGGGGATTTATTAGGCTTTTGAAATCAGGAAAAGAAACTGCAATGGTTATCTGAGCACTGGAAAGCTAAGGATCCAGTAGCAGCTAGTTCAAGAAGATAGAAGCCAGAGAACAAGAGGGATCAAGACTCTAACACCAGTCCAAGGTCGAGGGCTTGGAAGCTCACTGGAAGGCTGGAGAAACCAGAGACTGTTGTTCAAAGTCAATGGAGGGAAATGAAAAACCAAATAAAGCAGACTAGAGCTCTTTGAAAACTGTATAACCTTCCTTCTTCTTACCCTTTTTTATTCTATCCAGATTAAATGTCTATTGGTTGGTGTCAGCCATAGCGAGAGTGGGTCTTTCCCCTCAGTTTCTGACCTACATGCCAATCATCTCCATTCAGCACCCAAAACTGTGCTGTGTTAATCTGGTCAGCATTTCTCAGCCTGGTCAGGTTGACATATCATGGTTGATGGTCACACATGGACTAACCCCTCCGAAACCTTAAGTCAAAATAAATCTCTCCTTCTTTAAATTGTGAGTTTCAGGTATTTTGTGCCAGCAATGTGTGACAGCTGATCAATGTATCGGTGTTCCAGTCCAGCAGATTACACATGAACCATGAGCAGTATGGTGCATGGCTGACTCATTCAGTTCCCTCATTTTAGCAATCAGTACAAAAAGCACATGAGCTCTCTCAGATATCAGGATGCCTTTATGGGAATACAATAGGTTGGAATCTCTATTATTTTGTTTTGTTTCTGTGTTAGTTTCAACAACAGCAATAAAATGTACTTTTAATTATGTTTTAGAGTCTATCGTCAATAACCAGGTAAGGCAGGTAGGATAAATAATGTTATCACCTGGTTGACGAATAAATAGGCTTAGAAAGGTTAAGTGATTATACCAAATGCATCACAATCAATAAATAATAAAGCTGGAACTAGAAGGCAAATCCAGTGACCCAAGAAAATATGAGTCTGTGTTAGTTTAGCATTTAGAAGAGTGGTTCTCTCATTTTAGTGTATGTAAGACTCATAGTTATGGACAAGTGTCATTTCTCCCAAAACAACCATGGTAAAACAGCAGACAGAAAAAGAGCAGAAGAAAGAAGAAAACCTGAATCCAAACATCTAATCTAAACCTATGACAAACTTTTGGGGACACAAAGGTGATCAGGTTGAGGATTTATAGATATAACAATAGGAAGTGTGGTTCCATAACATTAAATTACCTGAATTCAACAAAAAATAGTTTTTAAAAAGAAAGCAGATAATGTTGAGTGAAATAAATCAGACACATGGGCTTAAATACCATATGGTATCACTCATTTGAGTAAGGCAAAGTACAAACAAGGAGATCAATAGAGGGTGGATAGAAGGAGACAAGGGGAGTGATCCCTCACAAATGGGAAGGGGTCCAAGAGATCAAGGGAGAGAGGAAGGGGAAAATAAGTAGGTACAGCTACCAAATAACTTCAATGAATGTAAATGTTATATGTCATAAATATGAGCTAAGATTAGTAATATCAATAAGAATGAAAATGGGGAATGGGGAATTGGAGAAGGAGAAAGGGAGAAAGAGGCATGGAGAAGGGGATTAAAAAAGGAAGCAAGTTGTATTAGGTACCTGTACCCACTCCCCAAGATGACTGTAAAATGCATGTGCCACAACATGTACTAACAAAAGAAAATAGAAAAGGAATGCAGGAGATGCAGAGTATTGTACAAAAAACAAAACAGAACAAAACAAAACAGACAAAAAAAAAACCCCAATGCAATAGGAGTTCCAGTGAAAAAGGAAAAGAAAAAAGCAAAAAGGAAATACTTGAAGAAATAATATAGTTGGTATGATTATATTTTTCTCCATAAAAATTCCATCAATTCTCCCATCAACCAAGTATGTGAGACACCTATTTCTATGCAGTGTAGCCAGCTCAGTGCATTATCAGATTTGAATTTTTTACATTTTGGCATATTTCTCCTTTACAATGATCTTGTTACGAAGTTTAACATAATTTTACATGTTTAAGAGCCATTTACTGTCTATATCACTTCATATGAATTGTCTGTTCCTATCTTTGGCTTATGATTATTGGAATTTGTTATTTATTTCCATTTTCACTTGTCTTTGTTGATGAGCAGAAATTTATGATCCTTATTTGAATAAAAATGTGTTTGGTACTTCCCGAGTTTTTTAGTTGTACAAGGAATTTTCTCATTTCAAAGCTATAGGGCTTTAAGCATTTTTAAAAACAAATCCCCAATCATCAACCTTGGAAATTTTATTTCTGTAATTATAGAGTAGGGCCGAAGTCTGCAATAGCTCTCTCTCTAGCTAACACATCCTCATGTGAGATACCCCGCAATAGATAAGGGTGACAGTGTCACTTGCAACTAAGCTACTCACCGAAGGTTGAGTCACACTGAAGCTTCAACTCCAACTCGCAAAGCCAGCAGATAAGCGAAAGTAAAATTGTTATCATTTAAAACTGTGTTAAGTACCCAAAACATTCACAAAAACATAACGTTAAAAGTTGTGTTACTTAGAATGGGTACGTGGAAAAAGCTCTTTTTCTCACTGCCCCCTTACAAGGACACCTCCGCTGTAGCCACTGCTGTCTCCAAATCCCGGGCCACCCAGTGGAGAGGAGGCTGAGGGCACAGAGCGGCGCGGGCCGCGCAGACAAGCAAGAGCTAAGGTATCGGGAAACAGGAGCTTCTTCTCCATTGCCCCCTTTATTCACCTGTTCGGCATACTTGAAATATCTCTACTGTTGCTCCAATGCCTGGGCCTCGAGCCCGGCCAAATCAGCCAGGCTGTCTGTGGGGATGGGGGTGGGGCAGGTTATAAAATCTCCACGAGTGATTCTAAAATGTGGCCAGGACTGAGAAGCGGCTGAAGTGGCTTGGTCCCTTCATCTGGTTAATCAATTAACAATCCACACACGGCCAAAGAACAAGCTGAAAGATTTCGTGGGGATTTTAATAAACCTGGAGAAGTGCTTTTGGAGAATGGGATGTTCCTGAGAATACAATTTCTGGATAGGGTATTGCAGTAAAGAACTTGCCTTTCTAGAAAGCAGCAAGAACAATTTAGAGAATTTTGCATTATTATTCAAGAATACTTTGAAAATTATATTCTCTTCATTTTATATTAGCTCCCTTTTGTTCATATTTCTTATTACTTCACACTCCCCTCTCTCGCCAAAATATGTTTTCCTATATAATCTATTTCCAGACATAAGGTATCAGATATTCTGCAGACAGAAATTGAATGAAGTTTTTTTTTAATCAGACAAATGGCACTTTTCTAATATTTAAAGATGTTTGTCATGTTGAAGCAATTTCTCTCACACTTCCTGCCTGTTTCAGTGTGAATGAATAGACGAATGTGTGACCTGTATACTATCTCTGCAAATTGCTGCTGATATTTATGGCTAAGCTTTTGGAAAATAACTGCTGTTCTCAAACCAAACAGTCCCCTTTTTGTCTGTCACCATGTTTTCCATAGCAGATGAATAAGGCCTGAAAATAGAATTTCCTTAATTGTAGCCATTTTCCCCATTTTCTCAATTTTCTACTTTGTAATTAAGTCTTTCTCTTCTCTGTTCTCCCATGAAGTAATTTTGTTTATAGTTCTACTTGGCAATTCTAAATAAAGCGTATCTTTTAAAACAATATATCTACAAAGATGGAAGGTATACCTATATCGATGACAATATTACCTTGGTTATTACAGAAAAATAAAATATCCTATATTTCTGGCCAAGTATACAGTAAGTCCATTAACCTTTAATTCAATATTTTAATTTTATATAAAATAACAGATTCTTATTTAATGTGCATGTATTACACTTTCATATTAAAAGGCTCTGAGCATATTGATTTAAAACAAGAAGCTTATTTTAAAACAACTCTAATCATACAAAAGGATTTAATTATGAACAGCTGTGAGTGCAAATTAACTTGATTTTTAAGGTATAAAGTGTTCATATTTTTAAAACATAGCTAAGATAGATAATGATGAAATAAGCCTATCAAATTAACCTCCCTTTCGAACTTCATTACATAAAATGTGTTTGTAAACTAATTCCGATTAAATATTTAAGAAATTAGAACTAATTCTAATGTAGCAACAAAATGTTTCTTTTACCATTAAAGATAATTAGAAAATCTGGAAGAATTGGATTTTCTGGGGACTAGGAGTAGAATATAATTTCTTCCTTAAAAGAGCAACCAAGGTTATAAAAATTCAGAAGATTGAATGTTTTAACAGTGTCCTCTACATGGAAATAGTTTCCTAATATTTTACCAAACATATCAGGGTGTGATTCTCATTTATGCACAATTCAATAAATTTAAATATAAAGAGTCCTTGCCTACATCATCCTTTTGCTTATAATAGCAATATGCAGTGAAAAATATAAATTAATTATTATGAATCATTGTTTTCCTTTTAGTTTTTTTAAAGCTCATTGAGATATCTTTTCATCATTTTGTTTTATACTGTGTGTTCCATATCACCTTTCCAATGAGAAATGTCAACTCTGTTTTAGTTTTAATAGTATGCTACTATTAGCATGTAGGGTTAATTGGAATTTCCTGTATAGTAATATTCTGAAAATTAAGAAGTGATTTTATCAATAAAAACCAGTATTTTCATTTATATTTCTAGTGTTCTCTCAAATTAGATATGGAAGTCTGACTTTTATTTTTCATAAGTGATGGTCAAATATAAAATTCTTAAGTATGGCAATATTGTCTGAAATAATTTTCTTTTTAATGAGAAAAGCATGGCATTTTAAAATATTTTATGACACTTTTAAGAGTAAGTATTATGCGGCTACAAAAATTAAATGGCAAAATTTTCATAATATAATTAAATTACCATACTACAAATGTGTTTTTCATCCTTGGTTTAATGTTTCTGTCTATGACTGAGACAAAAAAATCAACTGAATTAAACAGAATGGAATTTAACAGGAATGCATGTACCATTTCTCATCATGTCTTTGCAAATATTTAACAAGATCCACACAGTAAAACTTGTGAAAAAAAGACTTAGGAGTTGTATTAGATTGTAAACAGTGCAAATCAATAGCAGCTTTTGTATTTTACTGCACAAGTAGCATGGTGCCATAAATAATTCACTCTTTTCTGATTAGGTTGTACCTGATGTAGTCTGTTTAACTTAGTCATCCCAATTTATGCATTTTTTTTAAAAGCTACAGGCCAGGTTTCCTATGTGCTATTTCATGGGACAGGTTTTACCAATGGTTATTGGGGGAAGGAAGGCTACATACATGGTCAACCACTGTAGTAAGCAGATATTTTGCTGTGGGAATTTCTCAATGCTCTTCGTGTGTTATAGCCATTTACCTGCATGAAAGGGTATACTATGCATATATTTTAAAAATAATCCACCATAGAATTGTTTTTCATATTTATTGACATCTGGATAAATAACTTGAGAGATAACTGGATTCTATACAACACGGTGGAGACAATGCTGATCTGATTTATTGGAACTTGATTATAAGAAAAGAATCAGGAGCCAGGTGTGGTGGCGTATGCCTGCAATCCCAGCACTTGAACAGGCTGAGGCAGGAGGATGGCCATGAGTTTGAGGCTAGCCTGGGCCACACAGGAAATTCAAGGCCAGCCTGAACTACAGAGCAAGACCCTGTCTCCAAATAAATAAATAAATAAATAAATGGAAAAGAATCAGGGAACCTTTTTCAAGTCTGATTGCCTCATTACACTGATCACTCTCCTTTGGTTACTCTTTGTGTGACCTAAAAGTTGTCTTGCAGGTTGGCCTACATTCAGATTAGAAAAAAAACATTTTTTCCCCCTTAAGAAGTACCTGAAGTGGAAAGAAAACCAGATATGCTTACTACAAATTCTAAAGCTTTATGATAAAAGATCAGAACTGGGATATAGGAATGCCTGTGGATCTTTTATTAACAATGTCCGTGGTACATAATGAATGCACTCATTGTGGACAGTTAGTACATGTACAAGACCCCTCTTCATTCTTACATCCCCTTTCCTTTCCCCTCTTCTCCCCCCAGCACCTGCTAATCTCCTTCTATTTGCCAAAGACCTGTTTCCTTTTTGAAAATGAAATATTTCCATTTCAATATTTTAAATTAAGGCACAAAGCTTTTGTTGGATGGTTATACAGAGATAGATTTTGCTTCTGAACGTCTCATAGCTTCAGATCTTTACAAATGGGGAAGTTTTAGTCAAGTTTTCTTTGGGAGTGTGTAGTAGATCACCACCAAGAGCAGAGTAAAAAATAAATCCAGCAGGCAGCAGATAATCTTTCAATTCTCAAAATACCAATAGGAAATAACAAAGATATGAAAGCAGATTCCAAAGTTGTAGAGCAACCCAATGTCATCCCATCTGACCACTCATCTAATGAGTGAATGGCCTCAAACAACCGGATGACTTGCTCGCCAAAGCGATGACCATTTTCCCTGTGGAGACAGTGTCCACACAGAGGCTCAAGGGTTGAGTCAGAGGCTCAACAGGACTTTGTGTAAGACACAAATTAAGTGACCTTCACGGTACCTGTCTTTCCAAAATATTATGATTCTGGTATGAGGAGTGAAAATTAATCTGAAAATATAAACTGTAATATAATTTTGCATATTGTATTTAATATGGTTTTAGTGATCTGTATGAGGCAATTGCTGGCATTATTGCATTAACTTTTTTTTAACAGCATCTATTTATAAGACTATTATTCCATAGACACTCCCTACACACCCAACAGAGGAGAAATGCTTCAGAGGGGAAATGGAAAAGGGTTCATGCTTTTAGAACACCCTGAAAAATCAATAGGGACTCTCCTTTACCTTTGATTGTCTCCTAGTATCTGATCAATATCAGCTCTGCTGAAGACATCTGTAATGTGGAGCGGTCCTTGTCTGAAGCCGAGGCCACGTTTAGCGTAGCCAGCGGCAGATCTTACGTAGATCCTTTCCTCCTCTTTTCATTTATCACAATAATTGATGATCTTGGGAAATGCTTGGGATTTCCACTTACACTATAAGAGCATGAATATGAGAACCTTCAGTAACTTCGAGGAATGTAGAACAACAGGACATCAAAATGACCCCAGTGTCAACTGAGACACTAACTGGGTAGACCTGTTTCAGTTCAAAGTGTGACATTATTTTTTATTTGGTGTTTAGCCTCCATTTTAATTTCATTTTGAAGGTTTTTTTTTTTTATTAGTACTTGTTTGCAGTACATGATGATTACATTTATCATGGAGAGTTGGTATGTGGACATAATACATCTTAATTCTTTTTTTTTTTTTTCATTGCCTAACCTCCCACCCCTGTTCCTTCCAACTCTTGGTCTCCTTTCCATTTGCAAAAGTTCTATTTTTATCACTTTTCCCCTTCAATTGTTTTTCATCCTCTTTCCCTCCCCTCCGTCATATAAGAAAAACAATGTGATATTTAGACTTGTATGTCTAACTTATTTCGGCACACAAAATTATGATGTAGGAATTGCAAAGGAGGAGGTCTAGAAGCCTTACATGACTCATCATAACCCCCTACTCATATTAACTTTGTGCAAATATTTTGAGGGATTTGGATATTGAAAGAAATATTAGTGAGCTGATCAATACTTTTTTTTCTCTTTAAGTGTGGAAAAATGATGTGTTCCCTTCAACCACCAGTCAGTAAAGAGACTTTAAGAGATTTCTCAAGTATATATTCTCTGTTTGGAGGACACAGTGGAATGATGACGGACCTATGCCCATCATAGGCAAAACATAAAGACGCAAAACTATCAATAGCTTGTGGCCCTGGTGGCAAAGCAAATCATAGTTATATTGAGAACAGCCAACCTTCTAGAGTTTGTTAAAAGGAGGAAAAGAAAAAAAGTTGATAGCTATCCTGTTCATATACTAGTTAAAATTAAGAGGAAGGCAGCTTGAGATAGTCTTGGGGCCTTATCCCAAATCCCTCTGAATGAGATAGATGGCCCAGTGATAGAGAAATTAGATGTGTAGGGCTGAGAAAGACAAAAGGAAACAGCCAAAATAAAGATGGACTACCATCCTATTGGAGACACGTTCCCCAAAGGTAGGCTATGGATGTGGGCTTTGGAGAAGCCATGACAGTCTGTCCAATTCCCAATGCAGTGAGGAAAAAATGATAGTTCAGTTCCAAAGATAGTCACTGGCAGCATTCAATCCTAGAAGTCATGTAAGGCTTCTAGACCTCCTCCTTTGCAATTCCTACATCATAATTTTGTGTGCCGAAATAAGTTAGACATACAAGTCTAAATATCACATTGTTTTTCTTATATGACTCACAGACCCTTGCCTGTTCCCTTTTTTCCTCTCTTCTTTTACTTTTTCTGAACTCGATGGGGTAAAACATGACGTGGTGACCATAGAAAGAAGCAAAGAATCATAGACAAAGGCTAATAATCAACAATCAGTTGTCCTCATTTATACCTGAAATTTAGGCATAACTCAAGAACACAAGGAGAAGCAATCATTAAATAATGGAAAAATAATCCTGAGGTGATGCTTGATAGAGGTTATGTGGACTAAGAATTAATCTTCTGTCATAATTCTGAGACAGAAATGAATTTGAATGATAGGAAATTTGTTATATTTCTGGATCCTAGATCAAACCTCAAGAAATTTCCACTCATCACACTCAACATATTTTAAACTAAATTTACCATCTTCTATACCTTGAACTTCTTATTTGAATGGTTTATTTTTGTTACCATTGTTGTTTTAGAATTGTGGTTCGCTTTTAATTCAATGTTTAAATTGTTAATTATGTTCCTTGTCTTTTCCTATCTTAGATCCTCCTATTCCCCTACTCTCTAGCCTGTTTTGTGGTCATCATCCCCCAGAAATTACCTTTCATTTCTCTCCTTTATTTTGCCTCTTATCGATTCTTTCCTCTTAACACATATTCCCAAGATTTTTAATAAAATTTTTTATTAAGAAAACTGTACATTGGCACTAAGTCATAAGAAATAATACAGAAAGATCCCTTGGCAGATCTTCCACAACCTGAGGTTACATTTTGCAAAATTATGGTATAGTATCACAGCCAGGTTAAGGACATTTCATACAGCTCATAGATCTTATTCATATTTCCAGAGTTTTGCTTTTACTCCTGTGTGTGTGCACGTGCACGCACATGTGTAAGTTCTACAAACATCACCTGTGTAGGCTCATGTATCTACTAAAACAGTCAACATTGCCTGAGTCACAAGGATCTCTCCTGTTGCCCTTTTCATAATCACTTTTACCACCTTTCTCCCCAGCTCACTGTCCTTAACCCCTAACCACTAATTGATCCTCCACTTCTAACATCTTGGCATTTTAAAAGATACACAACAAATGGAATCCTGTAGCATGGAAACTTTGGGGATTTGCTTCATCCACTCAGTAAAACTTCATTAGACTAGACTGAACCATTACAACATGGCCAGTATAAAAATGTGGCTTTTATTGCCTCAAAAAGTCTAAGTTTTGTCATGGAGAGTTACTCAAACTGTTGTATATATCAAAAATAGCCATTTGGTTAATGTCTGTTAACTGGATAAATATATAATTTAAAGATTTAATAGGGATGATGCCCTACTTTTGTCCAACTATACTTGGTCTGGCTATGTTTTGATATCATTTTTGCAGAATATTCTGTATTTCCTGATTCCGCACAAAGCGAAAACTAATGAATACATTTTCTTTCATCACTATGACACTTCAATACTTAAACACAGCAGGATAAAAACAAATGGTTCTGTAGGAAGAATTTCTTTGTATCTCCCACACAAAATCTTGGCTGAAACCCAGGTAGCTGATGCATATCCAAGCTAGCACAGCAGGAAGCAGAGATCCTCAGATGAGCCTCCGAAGTCCCTCCTTAGACAGCAGGGTTCTCACTCCTGGCTAAACGGGAGCATCATCTGGTGCATTCCTCAGGAACACTGAGTACGGGTCCTCACACGGGACCAACAAAATAATAATTTTTGAGGGTAGAGCCATTAAAGCCAGAAGTGATATGCAGCCAAAAGGAGATTTCTGGTTGACATCCTGCACCTGTTTTGATTGGACCATGTCTGGGTCTTACCAACTTTTTTTTTTTTTTTTTTTTGGTGCTGGGGATGGAACTCAGGGCCTTGTGCTCACTAGTCAAGCACCCTAACCACTGAGCTAAATCCCCAGCCCCTTACCAACTTTTAAATAGTTTTACTATCACTTCTAATAATATCATATCTCACACAACTTTTTTTTTTAGATTTAAAAAAAAAATTTATTGCAATGGTCCATTTTAAGTACACGTAGTAATAACCTTCATCATAGGGGATTTGTACCTGTACATGATATATCTTGCTGCTTCTTTTTTTCGTTCCCCTCACCTCCCTTCACCCCCTCCTCCCTCCTTATTTACAAAAACTTTGTTTCTGTTTTTCCTTCTTTTCCTTATTTCTCTTGTCCCTCTGTTCCTTTCCCCCTCCCCCTCCTTTGTCCCCCTTCCCATTTAAACAATTTCTTCCCTTTCCCGATATCATTTGACATATTTAATTTAAAGTATTTTTACTTCAATTATAAAATTCTTATCAGAAAATTATAGTCAAATTCTGATGCTTTGTGTAGCTAACAGAGCAGGCAACATGAATTGTAAAGTTCTAAGACCCTTTTAAACCACTTAGGCCGAGTCTGTGTATAAAATACCAGAAAGAGCTGAATTTGTGGACAAAGCTGTAATATTTCTTTTCAGTCTGTGTTATTTTCACTTGTTCATCCACAGAGAAACATGTATGGGGGATTCACTTATGCCAGTTCTGTTCAATACAGTCTTCAGTCTAGTCTAATGAAACTCCTTTGACAGACATAGTAGATATCGCTGTTTGCTTTCTAGTAGCTTTTTGCTGCTCTTTCTTACAACAAAGCTTAAATTAATGTGGGGGTATTAGAGTGCCCAGCTAAAAGCTCAGTCTCTTGGAGTTCCATGTGACACAGGTATGGTCTATCATAGGGAAATAGAAGGTTACCAGGTGGAGATACAAGCAAACTAGTGGATACCAACAAAATGTCAACCATACTAATCTTTCATGAATTATTTTACTACCACTCTTCTCCACCATTCTCAGCTTCAGTGTAGAAAAGACAACTGGAGGCATGACAGCCATTTTGTGACCATTATTTATCTAATATGAATAATGGAGCATAAAGCTAGAAGTCAGTTAGTTATCTTCTAGCATCTTCACTGGATGTATTTGATCTTCATGCACCTGCCTCTTGGTTATTTGAATAAAATAAACCATTTCTTTGGGATTCTGTCTTATGGAGCCAAGTGCAAATATAACTCACAGAGGAGTAAAAATCACTTAAATCAGGGGCTGGGGATTTAGCTCAGTGGTTAGAGTGCTTGCCTAGCAAGCATAAGGCCCTGAGTTCGATCCCCAGCACCAAAAAAAAAAAAAAAAAAGAACAAAAAATCACTTAAATCAGACAAGTAGCTTCTGTTTAAAATGAACATGAGCTGCTTCCCAGTTCCTATAAATTTAATTCCTTAAGGTGGCAGTATAAGAATGTAGCTTTTATTGCCTCAAAAATCTGAGTTTGGGTGTGGAAATGAGTACTTGGCCATCCCCCGCCCCAGCTTTCTCATAGTGGGACTGTCAGGGAAGTCTTGACTGGGGATTTGTCACCTATCAAGAGTAACCTTTGTTTATCTATCAGGTTGAAATTCTCAGATACTCAAGTCATTATGGAATTGTTCCAGTTTGTCTTTAGTCTGGTCTAGCTCACCTTTCATTTTTAGGAAAAACAAATTTAGTTTTTCTTCACACTCCCTTTAGCTAGTTATATCGTTTGAATGAAGATCTGTGTACTTGCTGAGTGTATCATATACAATAATATGGATCATACTGTTTTCATCTTAGAATTAACTCATCTCCTGCCATAACTTTGAAGTCTGTTTCCCTCAAGCAAACCGTTTTGGGAAGATGTTCTTCCTTGGCCGCCTTGAATCCAAGGAGTCACCTCCAGGATGGGGCCGCAGGACAGAAAAGGAAGAGAGACTGGTAGCCAGTCTAGTCTGATCTGGCCTAAGAGGCTAAGAGAGCAGCTATACCCCTGTGGCATGCCAGACCCCACTCCAAGTCTGGCTGTTGTCCCCTGGCTGCTGGCACTCAGCACACTCCAATATTTTAAATAATTTTGTGTACAAAATGAAGTTTCATGATATGGCGTTTTCCACATATGACATCTTGTTGACACTCAAAAAGTTTCAGGTTTTGGAGCATTTCAGATTTGAATTTAGGATGCTTCATTTGCAAAAGTTTTATAGAAGAAGGAAAAGACTACTTGTGTGCCCTTGAAGGAAGAGTGGAAAAGATGGTGTGCAGTTACAGTCAGATTTCTGAAGGAAAAAAAAAAAAGATTTCTGAATGATCAATGTTATATAGGCAGAGCTTTGTAAATTCAAATATAGAACAAAGACTTAATGTAAATGTAACCAGAATGTGGATTGTCTAATTTGGATGCCAATAGTGGTTACCACTCCTCCCTTCTCACTTCCTACCCCCTCCATTATACCACAATGTAGCCCATCTCCCTTATTTGCACCCCCCATTACCAGATGTATCCCACAGTGTATCCCTCTTCATATTGACACTTTTGGCTCATCAGAAACATATCGACACTAATGTTCATCAAAAACAAGTTCTAAAATACACACTTGCCAGACCCAGAATAACCTTTCCCAGCTCTTTCCATTATGGAAATTGGTCAAGAAGACTATTGCTATGCTCTACCCTAACTCTGAATCAGAATCATTTGAATACGCATTTTTTAACCCCACTAATTTTGAATCCCAAGAGGTTCTTGGACATCTTAGACTTCATGCCCTCCACAAGGCCTCTAAACCTACTTGAACACCTACATCAAAGAAAAGGAGCTTCTACTGATGATGGAGAGTGAAATGCAATGATGACGGGCCTCCTGTAGACTTCTCTCTTCTGGAGTAAGCCTGTACCAAAAAGGAAAGATTATCACTGGAGGATTTCAGATCAAGCCTAGATAATACTTGTCTGGACTGTTCTAGAAATGTTTTACATATCAGAGAGGTTGGACCGAATGACCACTAATCTTCTCTTTCAATTTGGAGACCTTTATTTTTCCACGAGAAGTTTCCAGCTTCTTCAAAGCATTTTTACATTTAGATATTTTAAAACTTTTTCTTTGTGTAATTATCTCTGCCACTTTATAAGTAATACTTCTGTTAGGCTAAAATAGGATTTTCTTATCACAACATTTTGTAAAACTAAGATATCCAAGGGGAAGAGGTACCTTGTTATCTGAACTCATTATCTTAGTCATGGTCCCAGCACTGGCCTAGGAAATACTTATGAGATTTCTCCGAGAGGCCCTGCTTGTCATAATTCTGATAGAGGGACCTGGTCTGCAGGTTCATATAGCCAAATCCTGTTAGCAGAGACTGCAGAGTGCTGAACATCGCCTTTTCTAACCACCACATTCTGTAATCTTAAAAGTGGAACAGAAGGTTACACAAAATTTTAACAAAGTGCCTGTGTGAGATATATCAAATATATTAAATTAATTTTCGAATACATTGAGGGTGAGGGGGGATTCTAAGTCGCTGGTTTTTGAAACAATTGGTCATGGTGGTTGTACTAAGTTGAATTCAATCCATTTAGTTCCCATCCTAAGTGTGGTCAGACTTAGCTTTCATGTTGCTAATGCCAAGCCTATTCCTGGATCTTAAGAGATAACTTTGAATCATTCAACATTAAGGAATGTTGTTTAAAGTTTGTTAGAAAAGCTGCATTTGTGCCTACATAATACCAAGGCTGTATTCATGGACTTGATACTAGCCTTTGTTCATAGTTTCTAAAACATATGGATTTTAGTAACTAGTATAATTATTGCTTTGTCCAGAATTTTTGACAATTTTGTGCTGCTGATTTTAGAGGAGTCTACACAGGTTTTTCCTTCACAAACATATCTTGTTTGAAGTTTACCCAGCAACTATTCCTCATAGCATTAAAATAATTTGATATGACAGCACTGAACACGGATTGCCTGTTCTGTTTCTCTAATTAATAAAATATTTAAATATTGTTTAAAAACCTGATATTTCAGAAGGATGTGCCATGCCTTCATCCACAATTCGATTCTTTTGCAGAGATAAATTTTCTAGCTTCAAGAACTACTAAGAATACTGTCTTCATGTAAAAAATATGATTGAGGTTCATTTCCGAACATTTTTAAAAGAAGCTTTAATTGAGCTTGTGGGCATTTAAATGAATTCCCAGGAAATACAATTAGAGTAGTGACTATCCAGCAGATTGACAAAATGAGAAAAACAAAATTAAAATGCAAAAAATATTAACCCCTGAAGTGGTTTTGACTTAAAACAAGAGAAAGGCCTCTCAAAATGGAAAGAAAGCCTGCTCTGGAGACTCCTCCTCTTAGGGCTTTCTATGTCGATTGCGGGTTTGATGGACCAAATGACACTGTCGTTGCAGCTGGATTTAAAAATGAAGAGCTCAGTAAGTCCCTGACACGGTGGATGGCTAAGACTTTCTTGGCCAGGCACTTCTCTTCTCATTCTCACCTTCAGAACACACACCGCATCTTACCCCAGCCCTCCACCCTACTCCAGCTAACTGCGTTCTCCGGGGTTTCTAACACCTTCATACTTCCCTGCTGCCCTGCCGCATGAGCACAAAACTCTAGCTGCTCAGTGAGAATGTCTCCCTGAAATTTGAACAATTGGAACAAAAAAAATAAAAAGAGGGAGAGAGAGTTTTCTTTTCCCACGTTAAAAAATCTGGGATGATACACATCCCGAATCAGGTGTGTTTTCGTGTGTAGAAGAGGCTTTTGAAGATACGAACACAGAACATAGTGAGTAGAGAAGAGATATAAAGGTAGGTAGTCCGTGTGATGTTCAGTCCTAGATTTCTGTTTTCCTAGAAGTTAGGCTGCTCATTTGAGTTCATGACAGAAGTTCTCCCTTTTAGGCAAGCTAGTTGAAGTTACTTTGACATTATTGCAATCAGAAAGTTCTGAGAAATATTCTTTGTGTGTGATGATTGATTGGAATGTGTCACACTCAGTCAGAGAAAATAAATATGCATCCAAAATTATATGCTACGGTCATCTTTCATGTACCTTACAATTTGTGACCCAAACAATTATTCCAGTCACTGTTGAAATAATGACGTATTATATGGATATCCCACTAACCATCTTCCCATTTATATACACTTTTACTTCAAAGAATTGTTTGAACCAAACTCACATACGGATCTCCCATGCCCTGGTTTCTACACATGGTAAAGAGAACAATAGGCAGAATAGAACTGAATATATAAAACAAAACAAAACTCTGTCGTACAACCATCTGTAAGTCAAAGCATTTTGGTGATCAGCTCTTAAACATATCTAAAAAGCATGGTTACTAAGCTTTCAATTCAATTGCTGTGATACAACACTCAGCATTGTCTGAAGGTAATCCTGAGACTCTGGGGTTCCCAGGGAGATGACCTGAGATTCTGGACTGTCAGAAGTGGGGATAAAGCCAGTCTTCCCTCTTATGAGACTGGTGGCTTCCTCCTTCTAGCAGGAGGGACTGTGCCTTTCCCGTGAGCCCCAAGCCCCTCCCACGCTAGGCAGCTGCCTTCTCCAGAAAACACCTACGAACAGCCAGCACCTGAGCCCTGCCTGCCTGGCACCCGAATGGGCACAGGTCCTTCACATTGTCAGGCTGCTCTCACTCGTGCCTTTGAGGAAGAGTAAAGTACAAAGGGGACAGCATCTCTGCCCTGCGACATGTATCTGTGGCAGACAGGGGATGGTCCTTGGCGCCACCAGCCATTCTCTGGGCATAGTAACAAATGGGTTATTGCCGGTCCTTTCTTTCTGCTGATTCATATTTTGTTTCAGGAAACTGTTTCTTCATTGGACATTGTAGTATTTTGTAGAATTCATTTCGAACCTTGAGGCACCATGAGTGGTGCCCTAGAGAAGACTGCCTTGCCCTGTGTGTCAGATGGTGAAGCGACAGAGTCCTGGCCGGGCAGCAGGATTGATTCTTATCCCCTCGGACCTGCATGGATAAAGTGAGGATTAGCCCAACTTTTTCCTGTTCTTAAACTGCCTGAACGTAAGCAGAAAACACTCAAGGACTATGTAATAAACAGCTGAAATTTGTAAATATGGTCTGAACACATCATATTTGGCAGTACTGAGCGCCTTCTCTGACGAGGTCAATGCACGAGTGTGCATCTCTGCTTGGTCATGCACTGGACCATCCTGGCCGCTTCAGAATTTTAGAAAAGAGCCACATTTTCTACCTTCAGGACCATTTTCTACAGGTAAAGATTATAGATATTACATTCTTGAAGCATCTCCCATTTTATGCTTGAAATATTTTCACATCTGGAAGACTAATCTCTAGTTTTTTGCACAGAGATACATAGTTGCATACTTGGAGTAAAATGCAAACAAACTCAACTGCACAAAAATTATTCAGTATTTGTCAGAGAGGAACCGAGTGGGCCCTGCTTAGCTGCTAATAGCAAGTTGAAGTTTGGAAACTGAAACTAAAAGAGACAAAGTATTGTCCTCAGAAGAATCAATCCATGAAAGAACCTGAAGGTGAACAGGAGTCAAGTCTCCAGAGTCACCCCGACTCTAGATTCCTTTAAACCAGTCTTCAGAACGCAGGGTGGAGCATGGAACCAGGAAAGGACGCCAAAGCCAAAGGGTCAGCAGGGTGACTTTAGTGGTGTGAGGGAGGGAGATTGGGAGGAACGATAAAGCGACAGCAAGAACAGAGCAGGGTGTCTAGGGCCCTAACAGAGCAGCTTTCATTTCCCAGAGGACTTGCAGGTGCATGAATTAGACTGGTTTAAGAGTTCAAGGCCAAGGGCAGACAGCAACAAATGAAAAAGCTTATTATTCTTGAATTTATATTGTACCTGAATTATTAAATTTTCTTGAGGCTAATCCCAATATTGCTGAAAACACAAATAGACATCTTTGGTTTCATCATGTTGAGGAGTCTGGAAGCTACGGCACAAGCCATTTTTAAAAAATTATTTTCAAGTAACATAAATGAAAGCTCTAAAGCAAATGTCTTTGCTGAATGGCAAAGATAAAATCATTATTTCTGAAGTGGAATGTAGAAGGTAAGATATAGGATTTCAAACTTCAATGATAAAGCAGTTTTCTGACCGAAGTTTTACAAAGTGTTTTCCGGCAAAGTGACCTTGTGTGTCCCTGGCCAGAGGACAGTCATTTACCCATTTTCTTGCTAGTCCATAAAATGCTTTAAACTAAGATCATCTTATTAGGACTCCCACTTAAGGAAAAACTTTCTGATCTCACGTGTTTTATCTGACATGTATTCTCTAAGTGCCAATCTCATCTTGCATTATCATTACAGCTAAAGTTCGTAAGTGTAAAAAGTAATTGCAATAGCTAAAATTAATGCATATAATAGCCAAAAAAGAGCATGAAAGAAAAAGCTATTGCAATACTCATTTTACCAGGTCACTCTCTGCACTTGTTTTCAACAAGTAGGTGTTGGAAACTTGGTGCCATACACTGGCCTGGGGTTCATCAGGGGACAAAAAAATGGAAGCAAAGAGAGTTGGGAACATGGTAAATTAACAATAAATCTATAATAATGATAATGTCATATAAAATATGTGACAATATAAGCACACCATAGGTATATAATAATGCCAAGTATAAAGAGATGTGGTAAAGGACAAGTAAGGTAGGCCAAAGGGAATGGAAAGTGCTAGAAAAGCCACTGTAGATGCAGGTTATCAGAATCATATGAATAGTAAGGGTTAAAGGTCTACAGTACCTTGAGTCTGGACTTTCCATCTCAGTTCGAGGGCTCCTTAGCATCCCGTCTCTGGGCAGCCTGATCTGTTACCCTAGACTTCGGCAAGCTAACGGCAGAGTAGAGATGATTAAGAGCACCCACTTCAAAAGGCCGGCGTCACTGCTCTGCCCAGTGCTGGCCACAGGACAATGCGCCATGCAATCTGGGAGCCTGACATTGATCTGAGATTTGAAACTGTGATGTGTTCAGTTTTTTTTTTTAATCTATGTTATACAGGAAATGCTTTCCTGAAATGAAGAAACTTTTCCAGCAATTGTGGCACCATGACCACATTGTCAGGTCTGACAAATAATTCAGAAGCAAATTACTGGGATCTCATCTTACATCCCTCTGTACTCCCAAATGACTAGAGTATATGCATTACTTATTAACCTATTTTTTTGGGGGGGCGTATTTTCAAGTCGCTTTTACTGATGTCTCTACCAATATAAAACATAATTGTTTAACTTCCAGAGGCTCTAGTTGTTATTTTATTTTCCTCTATTACTTCCAATATGTGAACATTTTTCTTACCAATTTTCTAATTTCTTTTCCAAGCCAGGTGATGCTACATTGTAGACCCACAGGGATATCACAGGACAAGGAAGAAGTAAACTGGCTTGCACAGGAGAAGATAGCTTTACATATACAAAGATAGCTCCATATAAAAAATAATCCCCAGCCTGGCTTTGTTACTGTGTTCAAATAGGCAATAGATGTGGCCTTTCCGAGCTGGCAGAGCTTTGTTTTTTTTCTTCTTGCTTTCATGGACAAGACCACATGCTAATGATGGCAGACACAACCCCAGCTCTGACTTCCCCAACTTTACCAGCACTGTAGCACCACGTCACCCAGGAATGGCACTCAGCTTGACTGCACACTCCTCAAGTCTGGTTATTCAGATTACCTGGGGGTCACCCAGAAAATACTTCACACTTAAATAAGAATGATGAAGTGGACTTGGACCAAGGCATAACTGGTGACAGAATAGAACTAAAAATCCATTTCTCTAATTTCTAGTTCACCTAACTCTGTCCATTTAACTCTGCCTCTCTGTTCTGAGTAAGTTAAAAAAAAAAAAAAAAAAAAAAAAACTAATCCCCTAAGATTAGCAAGCAGGAATATATTAACAGAGAAGGGATGGATTTTTGCAGAGTATGGATTTTTCTGCAAACTGACTACAAATCCTGTCAACACAGACCTTTATATACTGCAATATTATTTAAATTTATTCCACTTTCACTCAAAATGTGTAATAATACAAAATGGTAGTCTTAACATTGTGATCAATTTCACAGATAATGCTATCATATGTACTGAGTAATACACCAGAGACTACAACAAATTCTATGAAAACTGAAGCTCTAGCAACAAAATCAGAATGTATCACTATACTTCAAGTAATTGCATTGTTTCAGAACAAATCCCTTGCAGGGTGCAATTTTATACAAAATCCATCTAGTGCTTGAACCCCCAATGGCCTATCCTTTGTATTCGCTCACATCTATATATGAATTTCTACACATTTGTATTTATCAAGAGAACCTATTATATATTCGTAATGATTATTTTAATGGGGTAAATATATGCAGGAAGCATCAATCATCACAAAGAAAAGCAAACCAAGAATTCAAACACTGTGTATCTCTGTACCCATCGTTGGCAGATTTATTAAGTATTGGCTTGAAAAATACAGGCAAAAAGTTGTCATTTTTCATCATTTTGGAATAATGAGTGATCTGATTAAACTAAAGCATATTTAAGTGAGTACCGTCCTTACACCCAGCGAAGTGGGACTAACAGTCTAGGTCCCACACTTCGGGCAGACCTGCACAATGCAAACAGAAGCAAAAATAAAAATATTAAAGGACACTCAAGTACACTATTATTCAGGACCTTTGGTGCCACCACAGCACAGTCTGTAATTCTAAACACCTGTTGTAATGACTAACACTCAAGTATCAGAGCACGATTATTCCTATTTCTTCCCTTGAGTTGTAGATATGATTGGCAACTGCATTGTGAGGGCCATGAAGGCTTGTGGACTTTGCCACTGGAAACTGCTGCAAAGAGGAGGAACACAGAGCAGTGAGCGTATGTTGGCTCAGAGAAAAGTCAATCTACTTAAATCATTCCTGCCAGACAGCCTGAATGCAATAGTATCTTATGCAGCAAATTGCAGAGCTTCTACTTCTGGAACTATTTTCTGAAGAAGAAACACAGACTATGACTTTTTAAAGAATAGGTTCAAGAATGTTCCTATAAAATTGTTTATTATACGTTTTTAAAATGAACAACCTACACTTGTGTTAATAAAAGGAGGGTTAAACATAAGTCTACACCAATATGATGTAATAATGTGAGCAGATTTTTTAAAAACTATATTTAAGGGATATTTATTGACTTAGAAAAATATCCAGGGGAGAAAAAAGCAGGATAAAAAAGTTACGTGTTTCAAATCCCTGACATGAAACTATACTATAAAGCTACTGTGATTAAAACAGCATGGTACTGGCACAAAGACAGACCCAATAATCTGTCCTTTCAGATGCCCATTTTTGGATTAGGTCTTTAAATTTGGGGGGGTTGATTTTTTTTGTGTTCTTTGTATATTCTAGATGTCAGACCTTTGTCTGGTGGACAGCTGGAAAACATTTTTTCCCAGTCTGTGGGTTTTCGTCCTGCTCTATTGGTGATTTCTTTGATTCTTGGGTCTGTCTTTGTGCCAGTACCATGCTGTTTTAATCACAGTAGCTAGAGGTTCCATTTCACCCAGCTATTCCTCTGCTGGGTATCTTCCCAGAAGAATTAAAATCATCATGTCACAGTGATATATCCACAACCATGTTCATAGCAGCACAATTTGTAATAGCTAAGTCTTGGAAACAACCTAAATGCCCAACAACTGATGAATGGCTAAAAAAGATGTGGTTTTTCTACACAATGGAGTACTACACTGCCAAAAAAAAGGATAAACTAGAGTCATTTGTATGTAAATGGATGTTCCTGGAGAACATACTATTAAGTGAAATAAATCAGACACTCATGAGTACACATCAAATTGTTTCTCTGATATGAGAAACCATAAGTGTAAATAAGGACAAAGGGTAGAATAGATATTATGTTTAAAAAAAAAAGAGAGAGAGTATTCAAAAGAGAGAACTAGATAGGGAAAAGGGGGATAAAGAAGAAGGTTAAAAGAAAAGTAAGATGAAAGGAGAAAAAATGGTAAAGTGTAGCTACACTTGTTGCAAATAGGGAGGGGTGGGTGAATGGAAGGGAGGGGAGGGGAAGGGAGGAAAAGGGGGGAAACCAAGATGTATCATGTACAGGTACAAAATAACCATGTTGATTATGATCATTATGTATACAATGTACCAATACATGTTCTTGGTAAAAATAAAAAATTTAAAAAAAAGAAGAAATTAAAATGGCAAATAAATACATGAAAAGGTGTTCAACATCACTAGTCATTTGAGAGATGCAAATCAAAACAACATTAAGATTCCATTTCACTCTAGAAAGACCAGCAATTATCAAAAAATCAACGGGTAACAAATGCTGGCAGGGCTGTGAGGAAAAAGGAACCCTCCTCCACTGTTGGTGGGAATGTAGACCGGCCCAGACACTGTGGAAATCAGTGTGGAGATTCCACAGAAAACTACACCTAGAGGTTCCATTTGATCCAGCTATTCCTCTATTGGGTATCTTCCCAGAATTAAAATCATCATACCACAGCGATATATGCATAACAATGTTTTTGGCAACACAATTTGTAATAGCTAAGTCTTGGAAACAACCTAAATGCCCAACAACTAATGAATAGCTAAATAAAATGTGGTTTTTCTACACAATGGAGTACTACTCTGCCATAAAAAAGGATAAACTAGAGACACTTGTAGGTAAATGGATGTACCTTGAGAACATAATCTTAAGTGAAATAAATCAGACACTCATGAGTACACATCAAATTGTTTCTCTGATATGAGAAATCATAAGTGTAAATAAGGACAAAGAGGGTAGTAGATATTATATAAAAGGAAGATGATATTCAAAAGAGAGGAGAACTAGAAAGGGAGAAGGGGGAAAAGAAGGAAGGGAAAAAGGAAAGAAAGGAGAAAGGGAAAAATATAAATAAACCTGCTATAAATAGGGAAGGGGGGAGCAGAAGGAAGGGGTGGGGAAGAGGGGAGAAAACCAAGATACATCACACAGGTACAAAATAACCATGATGAATGTGATCATTATGTATACAATGTACCCATATACGGTCTTGGTAAAAAAAAAAAAAGTTATGTGTTCATCATATCCTAATTTTTTAAAAGTATTTACATATGAAAGAAAGCACATAAAAATGTACACGATAAGTGTATCAGTGGAATGAGTTAATGTCAACAGTAGTACTTAGTAGCTGTGTAAAACAGAAGGGTATTGACTACTACTTTAGCAAAAAGTCTGGAAATAGAATAACTAATAACTCAACCTTAACAATGATCAGAGGTCTTTGTAATTATCCATTATGTTGCATGTTAGTGTTTGGCCTTCAGTTTTTTGCTTTATGGTTGCAAAATTGCTGCTACAGCTGTGCGAGTTCCATGCTCATATGATTACATCCGAACATAGAAACAAGATAGATGTCCTCAAAAGAGACTTTCTTAAAATGTATCCATCCTGTTAGAAAACAGCAAACCTTATTACCAGAATTTCCACTATATCTCGTAGGCCACCAATAGCTCACATATTCAAACACAGGAAGAATGCTGATATTGTTCATGCTTATTTTAGACTAATTATCATTCACCCCTTTAAGCTGGGTATATCACCACTTAAAATATGGTTTTTTGGGAAGAGAAAAAAATGGAATAATCTTTGGATAGGTAGCCCCAATAATTGTTGCTCTACAGTAGCATTATGGCCGATTTTTTACTTTTTACCTGTTTTAAATTTTCTACATTCAACATAGTTTATATTAAAAAGATTGTATTTTTTTCTTAAAGAAAATACAACCAAGAGTTGTAGAGCTCCTGAAAGTTTTCTTCAATCTAATGATATATGCATGAATTAACTGACCTAAGAGATATTCCCTCAAAGGTTACAAAATCACAATCCAATAAATTTCAAAAAGCCTATTATGACGGTACTGCTATTTGTGACCTCAAATCAAAATGACCTGCTCAATGTGATTTAGGTTACAGTTAAAGGAAATGTTTGTTTTGCCAGATTTAAGGAACCATAAAAATGTCAGAATAATCTGAGTCTAAGCCTAGTCAGGCAAGATCAGTATTTACACCAATAGCGGCCCCTGTTCATGGAAATCACTTTTTACCAAGTTGCTCAACTCTTTCCCTGGTGTCCTGATATGTCTGACTTCCAGATTTTCCAGGCGACGTAGCCAATTCTTGAAGTCTTCATAAATATTTTAAAATACAGCCTTGAGGAAAGATGGAAAGAGAAGACTCTAGGATAGAATTTCATAGAAGTTTTAAGGCTGGTCTCCAAGTTCTGACCCGATAATCTTCACTACTTTTACAATAACGAATTTGCTATTATCAAGAGCAAGATGAGACTACAAAGGCAATTAAAAGCTCATTTGTTTTGACTATAGGTCAAATCAAATAAGAAAGATTGCAATACTTGTTATTTAAATTTAGATGTCACAGCATACATAGAAATTAGCATATAAATTCTACCAGGTTTATATTTACCTGCTCCTTAAATTCATTTGCCTGTACCACTGAAAATTGACTCTTTAGATGTAAAAGTTATTGAAAATCAGAGTGAGTTTTCAGTCTAGATTGTAGAAAGACATTTTATCATAGTAGACTATTCCTTCAGGGAGATTTTTTAAATAAAAATGCTTTGTATTAGCAACTAATGTTCAGTGCATTGCATATAGATACAGACACAGAAATACAGGTATATGAAGTGACGCTTACCTATTTACAGTGGTTCTCTCTGGGAAGGGAGTAATAAGCAACTAACTTTTATTCTATATGTTTATTTCTATATTATTTGAGTTTTTACAAGAAGAATATATTCACATATTGCTTACATAATTGAAGCATTTTGAAAGAGAGTGCGTATTGCAGTTTTATTCCTTTTTTCACAGGTACATAGCATGTATAACATGCAGATTTTCAAACCATGATAGCTAACAGTGTGTCAGAGAGCTGTCTAAGGCCAAAAAAAATCCAACAAAACAAAATAAAAATGGTGAATTTGTTTACTCCATATCATAGTTAGTCATTTAAATAAAGCCTTTTACAGTAAATGAACTCTTAAAATATCATAAATGAAACAGATGCAAAATTTGCTGAAATCATTAAGGTAAAACCTGAAGCTTCAACCAAAATCGTATTTGCTGTGAGCTAGTCAGTGCTCTGGCTCAAGGAGAAACTTGAGAACTAACGAGACCATATCTTTGCTTTAGGGGCTGACAGTAAAGTTTGTAGAAGCTTCATGATTTCTCCAAGTCAGAAATGACTCATATTCATTGTTTTTTTTTTAAAGATTTTCTAACATATGTTAAGATAGCAAGAAAGATTTTATTCAAAACTATGGAACTACACTCTAAGTACTGCAAAGATAGGTAGGGATTTATAGCCAGACTGAAAGAATTGGTAGATAGAACATTACTAAAAGGACTATTAAAGGTAGGGGAATTACTACAAAATTGGATTTATAAGAGTTTTATTTAGTGCATCCCAAGGGCTTAGATGTAAAGAGTAAGAAATAAAGAATTTGATAATTTAATTGAATATCAGGGAGGGAGGTGTCACTAAACAGACTTCACAGGATTCTTACTAAAAGCAGGCCAAAGTCAAGCCCAAGTTGAGAAGGGGATAGTTATGGGTCAACAGTGGAGTTTTTGTTACCAAGGACCCTTTTGCTCTTGTTTCTATGTGTCTTGCTCATTCCTTCCAGCCCATAGCATCTGCTCTTAAGAATTTGTTTTGGCTAATGGCAAAAACCACGTGTTAGTATGAAAGAGTGAAAATGATATGGCATAATAAAATTTAAAATGGCTTCTTAGACTTGGAAAGAAATCAAGAAAGCAATCCCATTTACAATAGCTACAGAATTAATCAATTTTATTAAATACCTATGAATAAATTTAACCTAAGAGGTGAAAAATCTCTACAATGAAAAATAACCCAAGAAATATTGATGAAAGAATTGACAAGGACACCAAAATTGAAAAGACACCCATGTTCATGGATTGGAAGAATCAATATTGTTAAAATGTTCATAGTATTTCAAGCAATCTGCAGATTCAATACACTCTTCATAGAAATACTAATGGCATTCTTCACAAGACTAGATAAAAACCTTAAAATATATATGGAACCAAGGAGAACATCAAACAACAAAGGAGATACTGAGCAAAAACAAAAATAACACAAAACAAAACAAAAAATAAAATAGAAACTCAAAAAACAAAACAGGAGACATTACATTATCTGAATTCAAAAACTAACACAAGCCTGTAATAATCAAAACAGCACGATATTGGGATAAAAACAGACACATGGATGAATATGATAAAATAGACTAGAAGTAAAATCTCGCACCTATAGTTAACCGAATTTCTATAAAGTTGTTGAGAATGCATAGTGGAGAAAAACCAGTATTTTCAACAAATGGTACCATGGAAACCGGGTATCCACATGCAGAAGAATGGAACTAGACACCTATCTCTCACCACTTACAAAAATCTCTCCCAAATGGATCAAAGACTGAAATATAAAACCTGAAACTATGAAACTGCTAGAAGAAAACATAAGAGAAACACTTTAGGAGCGAGGATATTGTGCACAAGACCTCTGAAGAGGTAGAGAAATGAAAGGAAAAGTTGACAAATGGGATTGTATCAAACTAAAAGCCTTCTACATGGCAGAGGATATAATCATTAGAAAAAAGAAAATGGGAGAACCTAAAAAATGAGAGAAAATATTTTTAGACTGTTACTCTGACAAAAGGTAATATCCAGACTGTATAAGAACTCAAGAAACTAGCAAAACACAACTAATGCAATTAAAAGACAGGTAATGGATTTAAATAGACATTTCTCAAAAGAGGACATACAAATGGCCAATGGTCTATGGAAAAATGATCAACACCACTGATCACCGGGAAATGCAATTCAAACCCAAATGAGATGTTACCTCACTCCTGTAAGAATGGCTGTTATAAAAAAGACAAAAGACAAAAAGTGTGAGCAAGGATGTGGAGAAAAGAAATCCTCGCACATTGTTGGTGGATATGTAAATTAGTGCAGCCACTATGGAAACTGTACAGAGAACAACATGGAGGCACCTCAGAAAAATTAAAAATAGAACTATCATATGCCCAGCAATTCCACCCCTGGGTGTATATTGAAAAGCAATGAAATAGGTATGTCAAAGACACATCTACACTCTCATGTTTACTAAAGCACTATTTACAATCACAAAGATATGGAAACAATCTGTGTCTACCACTTGATGAGTGGATTAAAAAATGTGGTATGTACACACAGTGCAGTACTGTTCAGTCAAAACGAAGAATAAAATATCATTATTTGCAATAACATGGATGGAACTGGAGATCAATATGTCCAGTGATATAAGCCAGGCACAGGAAGACAGGTACCACATGATCTCATCCATAAGTGGAATATAAAAAAATTTGATCTAACAGAAGTCGAGTAAAATGTTGGTTACCAGAGGTTGGGGAAGTAGGGAGGAAAGAGGGATTGGGAAAAGTCGATCTACAGGCACTAAATTAGTTAGGTAGAAGCAAGTTAGATAGAAGCAAGAAACTCTGGAGTGCTATTCCATATCAGGATGACTATAGATAACAATTATGTGCTATGTATCTCAAAAAGCTAGAAGAAAGGATCTTAAATGTTTTCCCCATAAAGAAATGTCCAATATTTGAGGATGTAAATACGTTTAACCTGATTTAAACATTACACAATGTATGAAAACAAACATGCATGAAAACATCACCTAGTAACCTCCTAATATATAAAATTTTTATGTTTTATGTATCAGTTTAAAAAATAAATTTACTTTAGATATTAAAAACACAAAATATGTTCTTTAATTTCTAAAATATTTACAGGAAAAAAGCTATGTCTCCCATTAAATGGTTAAAAGAAATTCATTTGAAAATTTTGTACTCACACAAATATCAGGAAATTATACCAATTTTGATCTATCCACATCCTGCCCAAAGAGAAAACATGAAATAGTGCTTCTACTAAAAATGATGGAGCTTTATTTTAATCCCTCTTCTCTCGATTTTAAAAACAAATTCCAAGAGGCCAAAGAAAACATATTATTATGAAAGTGTAGTTCATTTTTCAAAGATGTTATTATTTTCTTCCTCACACAGTATGAAGTTTCATGTGGTAGCTCGTTTGATTTTTACAGCTAAACACGTAGACTGAAGACAAAATTTAGTCATGGCCCACAGAAAGCCTGCAGACTTAAGAGGATGGCATCCAGTGTTTCACTTACACGGGCTGATACTGATTTTCTTACATATGTGGGAACGTGTACGAAAGAGTCTCCATGATGCAATACATTCAGGCACTATTCTTTGTAGAAACAAAGTGAAAAGAAACGAGATCAAGTAAATTTATTTTCTTTAAAAATATATGACGTTAAACTTCTGATGGGTAGTTCCCATCCATATTTAGATTTAGTTATAGAAGGGTTCAGCTTTCTCTTGAGGCACCTTGGCTTCTGGCTGTAAGGCGGGTACCAACTATTTTGTCCTTTGGAAGAGCTGCTGGGATTTGAGGTTGGGCCAAGAAGAGCTACAGAGGCCAGGGAGCACTTACAGATGGAGATAATTAGCATATTAAAATAGGCCAGCCCGGTTTTTTTTTAAATCAGGAAGTAGAGGGGTAAATGCTCTTTCTGGCCAGACTATAGAAGCCGTGTGGACAGAGGAAATGCGATTCAAACTCTGGTATGAGAAGGGTATTTTACTTGAACCAGGTTTCTAAAGACTGAAGCAGGACTTCCTTTTACTGAAAACCATGACCTTGGCGGGCTTTGCAGGGGCCTGCCTTGAAATTCTGCTCCAAGGGTACTGTTTTGAATTGTGTTTAAAAGTCTTGGAACAGGAGATGCTTGGTTTCAGAAGACACGGGACAAACATCATGAACTCAGTTGTTTTCTAATGCATGGTAGAGGAAGTAACATTTCTGATTCCGCCTCCCATTGAAAGGGGATTCTAGAAGAAGGCAGTAGGTGGGAAAGAAGGCCTGAGCATAAAACCACTTGGGCTACTTTTCCATTCCTAAAGCAAAAGCCTGAGACTGGTCTGGGATTTGGGCTCTATCAATGCGGCGTGTCTAATTGCCAGATAATTCACTGTGGTTTCCGGAAGTTCCGATTCACAGAGTCAGATCATATGTTCCACCCTTTTCTGAAATCTACTCTTCTTTGAAATGGAATTAAAGGGTGTCTGTTCTGGAGGAGTCTTTCTTAATGGGTGGTGTGGGCACTGATGATTGAATTCCCATGTGGGTTGAAAAATTTATAGTATTTACCAAAAACTAACAACTTCTCAATTCCTATGATCATCTGGATTTATGGTTAACCATCTTGCTGACCCTACTTACCACAGATTTTGAGGACCTCATTTTTTTTTTTTTTTTTTTTGGTGCTGGGAATAGAACTCAGGTCCTTGTGCTTGCAAGGCAAGCACTTTAACCACTGAGCTAGATCCCCAGCCCCTTACCACAGATTTTGCAAATGCAAAAATGTTAACAATTACTATCTTACAGAGCTTTTAAATCTTCTATAGATTTTAATAGAAAAAAAATTACATAGACTCCTGAATTTTTAGGAAGCACTCAAAAAATAGGAGGAAAAGTGATTAGTCTCAGTTAATTTCACTGCCAACCTACTTGGGGCAAAGGACTAGATCAATGCCTCCTGCCATCCCTCTAGGGGTCTAACTCTACGGTTAAAGAGCCAGCTTTTCCTGCTGTCAAGATTGTGTCTTGGATTTGTCACCATGTGGAAAATTTCAAATAGCAGATAGATGTTTTTCTTTACCTCTACCCCTGTAAACACTAAAGGGAAGTAGTTCTCTTCTTTGTTTATTAGTCAACAGTTTTTAAATATCCAAAACTTAGAAACATTTTTAATTAATCATGTGTACTCACAATCTTGGCAGAAGTAATGACTCTCACCACAAGAGCAGGGAGAAATATTCATGGAACCAGGAGATCTGTGTGGTTGTTTCCCGACTTGCGCTACTCCGACGCAAGAAGAAATCGACAAACCAAATGAGGGTTTTGACCACACCACCGGACAAGCCTCTCAGACCTGCCAAGGTGATAACTAAAGGTAGAGAAGAGGTTTCTGGATGAGATTTAGGATGGTAAACTGCATCAGTGGGCATTCTCCTTCAACTCACTAGCTCCCCTCCTCTGGGTTTCCTCTTACAAAGAGGCCCACAGGAAACACTGGGGATGAAAGTACTTTCCAAATCTGTGTGAAAAGCAGATCTCCATAGAAATGGACTGTTGTTCAGATTACCTTCAGGAAAACCTGTTGCAGCAAGCATAGCTGATGGATGGCACAGACACAGTATGTCCAGATACCCCATCACATTCATCCTGAATCCACACTTCCTGTGGGCTCCTCACTGCCCTTGACTGAGCATTACATACATTCATGAGATTCAAGATACCTCGGATGGTCTACTTAAACTTGAGGACCCCCTGCTAGACTGGCCAATTTTTTCTCAAAATTATACCATAGTCTGACTTGTCCTAATAAATTCTCAGCTGCCACTCTCCCTTTCTGTTCATAGGTGTGAGGCTAGCTGAGCACTCCAAGTCTAGCCCTGTCTATTCCTGTTCCTATCTCTTTTTCCCACAATTCATTTCTCATATGTCTAATTCATCTGACATTTGCCTCTTAAAGGACCCCAATTAGTTCTCAGTGGTGTTGGCTTCTAGATTGAAGATGGTTTCTGAAAGTCTAGCAAAATAATGTAAGATATCCTCCCTACCAAGCAAGCCATGTAACTGAAGAAATACAGAAATAATGATCTTAAAAGTTTGCACAGGAGATAAAAAGGTAAACATCAAAATTACATGTCTGCATGTAAATCATCATGTCTGCATTTCTCAGCCACAATTTTGGAAGCTTGAAGATAATTGGGGGGGGGAGAAGGAGAAGGAGCAGGAGGAGGAGGAAGAAAAAGGAGAAGGAAAAGGAGAGGGAAAAAGAAGGAAGAGCAAGGAGAGGAGGAGGAGAGGGGAGGAGGGAGGAAGAGAAGAGGGAAGGAAGAAGAAAGGGGAAGAGATGGGTGGAAGGCGCAGGGAGAGAAGGGAAAGGGAATAATAAAAGGAAAGATATTGAAAAAAGGAATTAAGATGTGTTATGTGTATGTACCAGCTTCCCAGAAGGATTGTGAACATTATGTACTAGACATATGTACAAATAAACTAAAAACAAATGGAATAAATGACTTAAATCTAAAAGTGGTTTCTTGTGTCTTTTCTTGTCTGTGAGTCAGACCTTACAGTTGTCTGTGCCTTGTTGGTGTTTGTGAGTTTGGCCAAGGTAATAAGCCCTTCTGTGGAATTCCCCTGTTCACTACACAGATAGCTTATGTGTATTCACAATATCTATTCATCTTAAGGATACAGTTTCTCAAAAGCCAGTTTGTTGAAAATTCTATTTGGATAGAATATCTGTTACAAAAACATTGTATTTGTTCACGTAAAATTACAAAGTCTCTATCAGAGGAAATTGGATTAGCTCACCAATCTTGTGACCATGAACCTATGGACACGCCATTCTTATGGTAAATCTCATCATGTTGAACTTCTGCAAATTCTATGATGCAAAAATTTTCTCTAGAGTCTCCTTTCTGGGGTTTGAACAAATAAAATAAAATGGCTTTGCCACAAATCCAGTTTTAAAAATACCACAGACATTTTCATTCTTTCACAGGCCCACTTGACTAAACAGATTTTGAACTGGACAGGAGGATTCAATTTGAATTTTTTATTAAATGCAAGGGACAAGAATTCAGTCGTTGAATATTGAGGAGTTTCCTTGCTGTGGATATTGTGGCAGATGAGAAAATAGTTCCTAAAACTGCAAATCAATTAACTCAAGACTGTTTGATTCTTGAATAACACAGAAAATAAAGAAAATTTTAATCTCTATCATTAATTTGTCTGTTAAATTTATTATTTTTCCTAAAGTAAAATTTAAACTAAAACTATACGTGAACACAGGCACAACACTGTTGATGTAATGCAGAAAAACAGAGATTTCCACATCCATCTATAATTTCTCTGATAGCTACCCATCAGAGTGATAAAATATTTGTGTTCATTCATCAAAAAACAAGCTGATCTATGTCTTTGAGATATGTACCATAACCAAAAAGGTAACTTATTACTCTTTCAAAGGAGTGATAAATCCCAACAGATTTATTTTCATTTAACATCATAGAATAAAACACTTGACAAAGTGATTATTGATGCCAATAAATATTCAGAAAGGTGACAGAACTGTGCACTTGTTTATACTTCTGGGGAGATATTTGTTCTTGAATCTCTTTGAGACATACGATCCACATTCTTCCTTCCATCGACCTACCATACCATGGTGAAGGTCCAAAGGACTAACCCTTATCCGAATGCTATTTTTTATCTTCTGTTAACAGGGAATAAAAACAGCAACAATACGCAAATTGGGCTCTTCATTGTACCTGAAATGTAGAGTAACATAGAGTGTTCCTGGGAGCCAAAGAAATTCTAGCAGTATACATCCTTGAGAAGGTAAATTATTGAGGATTCCAATGTAAGTGAAGGTTTGTAACAGACCGTCCAAAGCAACTGTCACATCAAGAATTAATTTTTAAATCTCTCCATGCGATCAGCAATGAACCAAAACGAAAGTAGGGCAAATCAGGAAGCCTCATGCAAATATGTGAAATGACTGGGTTGAAGTTCGAAGGAATTCTACTCATGTAATATTCTATAATTCAGTGGCGTTCTTTTCCATTTTGTAGCTTTAGCATTGTGTTAGCTAGGAAAGGAGCTGAATCCTATGTGTCATGGGGACACGGTTTTATGAATTATTTGTAAGTCATTTAAACAGTCTGTAAAAATCACTAAAAGGAATTGCCTGGGTAGAAAGAAAACCTCATGTAAATTAAACCACCATTGAACAAAGAAAGACAGAAAATAATAAGAAATAAATAAAACAGGAGGAAAGAAAAGGAATGAAAAGAAAAGAAAAAAGGAAGGAAGAGTGGAAGAGAGAGAAAGGAGAAAAAAAGAAAAGAAAAAGAAAAAAAGCATCTAAAAATCTGGGAATATAAGACAGGAAAATTTAGATTTAAAATGAGCAAGGGTAATAATAATAACAACAATAACAATGGTTAATTCTAACAATGCTTACTAAACAATAACACTTTGTTAAACATGTATCTCATTTCATGGGATCACTATCTTGCTTTGTATCACTATCCTGCTTTGTAAAACAAGTATGACAAGTCCATACAAGGTTACCTTAAAGAGAAATGTTTATTCATTTCATTTGCCCATTTTTGGATTGGGTCTTTAAATTTGGGAGGTTTAATTTTTTTGAGTTCTTTGTATATTCTAGATGTTAGACCTTTGTCTGATGGATAGCTAGCAAATATTTTTTCCCAGTCTGTGGGTTTTCGCCCTACTCTATTGGTGATTTCTTTTGCTGTGCAAAAACCTTTTATTAGCATGTGGTCCCAAGCACTGATTCTTTGTATTGTTTCCTGTGCAGTCTGGGTTTTGTTCATAAATTTTTTTCCTATCCCTATGTCTTCGAGTGTTCTTCCTATTCTATTCTCCAGTAAATTTAATGTTTCTGTTTTAATGTTTAGATCTTTGATCCACTTTGATTTGAGTTTAGTACAATAAAAATGGCAAATAAATATATGAAGAAATGTTCAACATCACTAGTCATTCGAGAAATGCAAATCAAAACAACATTAAGATTCCACCTCACTCCAGAAAGAACTGCGTATATGGAAAAATCAACCAATAACAAATGCTGGCGGGGCTGTGGGGAAAAAGGAAC
>PVJO010011664.1:0-58755 GCA_004026905.1 Hystrix cristata
GGCATCAAACATCACTGTTGACGATGATGAAGTAACAACTCAAGAAAACTTATTTTGCTTATAAAGCAGCAAAGGACCAGTAACTTTATTCTCAATCTCCATGTTTACTATAAAAATGCAGAGTGGGAAAATAAGCCAGAGGAAAAGCAGAACAGGCAACCCGAACACAGTTTCCAAAGTAATTTAATGTGGCCATACATCGTCTTGGGTAGACTATAAAAATCTCCCACCATAGATTCCTTCATCTGTTCTTATTAAGGACTCTGACACTTTCTGATTGGAGGCAGTAAAAATAAAAACTATGACGAATGAAGATAAGAACTTTGCATGGTAAACTATATTCTGTTAAAGTAAATTTGGTATAATTGGCTCCTCACATTCCCTCTGATTTTGATTTATATACACATTAGAAATCTTCATCTTCTTCATATGTACTATTTAGAGTTTTAAAGTAGAATGTTAATGGTAATTTCCATAAAGCTGGGTGGCAAAACTCGTTCAGGAATATCAACTCTTATTATGCTACTTTATTTTAATGAGGAAATAAATTTAAATTTTGAATAATTCTAACTTAACAGTACTTTACTCTAAGTATATAACTTGCTTTAAGTTTTATGAACTATTGTATTAGAAGAGTTCTAGCTTTTAGCCCCTGTTCATTAGTAAGTAGTCCTATGTCATTTGGAATCCCAAATAACTTTTGTTTGGAATTTGCTTTAATCTTGATAATTTCTACAATCAGAACTTCTCCAGGACAGCAATATTCTTCCCTTATTTTTCACTGTGGAAACAGAGTTTTTAGTTCCCACGCACTGGGATAATTATCTGCAATCAGAGTGAGAAGAACCCATTTATTAAAAGACAGCTTGCTGAATTGCTCTGTTTCGAAATAACCCATCTTAAACTTGATTCAGGTGAGAGCTATTTCCTAAGTGATTAGCCTAAAATCTGTTTTTTTCTTTCTAGGTTCTTGACTGTGAAGGACAGATGCTTTCTCTCCAAATCACATTATTCACTTTGGATAAAATAAGTAACAGTATTTGCATTCATTTAATTAATATATACCTGCTTTTACTGCATGTGAAAAGCAGATGAATTGCACAGAAAACTAGTCCTATTCAATGCCTAATATATATCCATGCAGAGCTCAATGGAGCTTTCCTTTGTATTATTAATGATTTAACACATAATTTATATCACCCTCTAATTTGGAATTTACATTGAATATATTTGCTATAGTTGGTAGGATGTGAACTGATACATGTGTGTGATTTTACACAGGTGCACAAGTATGTACTTCGGTGTATGAATCTATTAGTGTATCTGTATGTTCTTGCATACCTGTTTGTTACAGCTTGTGCCTAAATGTCCCCCACCCTAAAGCCTCATGCAATCATAGGTGGGGCTTTCTCAGTGGTGGTTGAATCTGGAGTGCATAACGCTGGGATTAAGGGCACGTGATTACTAAATCAGTTCACTGATTGGTTCGGCACCACCCTAATCCTGACATCCTGGATAAGATATAAGCAGCAGAAAGAAGCTGCTTAGGCCCCTTCCTGCTTACCTTGCTCCCTTCTGCTTGTCTGCCATGTCACCCTGCCTTGGATCCAGCCGACTGTGGACTGAAACCTCTATGAACTGTGAGCTAAGTAAATCTTTCCTGCCTTAAGTTTGAGTGTCAGATATTTTGTCTCAGCAACAAGAGACAATTAACTAATACACTGTTCAACTTTAGATTTACCAGGTAAAAATGATTGAAACTGTTAAGTGTTGTTTTAAAAATGTGTCATGATGATTGGGTGTCTCACTAGTTAACTGTTCAGGGATCGGGAATTTTGAATACAAGTCATTCTGTGAGCTAGTAACATAGTGTCCAATAGTTCCAGAAACTTTGTAATTTGTTCCTCAATTCCTTCCACATTCTAGTGAGGCTATTCTTACTTTCCATTTCATTTAGGAAACAAAATAAATATAGAACACATAAAGAATGTAATTATATTAAAGATAAGGTAGGTGAGAAGTGAGGATTTGAGTTGTCTGTGCTGCAGTGTTAGTAATGCCGAGCTGAGTTCTAATTCTGGGCAGAATGAAGGTCTACTCGGCTAGGGCCCAACTTCACGGTTCCAGAAGAGAAAGACATGAGCACAAGGAGAGAAAAGACAGACTCTCTCTGGGGGCTTCTGTTCACATCTTTGTGTTTGTACCTGGATCTCTTTGCTTGGTTCAAATTTTGTTTTTATTTTGGCACCAGTGATTTGTGATGCAGGGATTTTCAGGATATTATTCTAAATTTAAGAGTTTTGGTTTACAATCTTTCTACAAGTTTAGTTGAGAGAAAATATTAAAATACCCCTAAATAAAATATGAACAGAAGGTGCCCTTCAGTCTTTGCAAAAAGAAAACAGATTAAGCATATAATAGTCATTGTATGTCTTACTTGCTACACTAAGCTCATACATGTAGGGTACAGACAATAATTTGTGTTGAGATAGTAGTAAAGTAAGAAGATTGGGAAAACAAGCAAAAGTTTTCTAAGAAACCACATTATGGTAAAAATCCTTAAATCATATTCTGAATTTATGACACTGTGGGCTAAATAGCCAGAATTAATTTCACAGTAAAAACAACTAACATAGCTGGATATAAGATAAAGAAAAGACATGAGCAAAAGAAAGTTGGGATAGTCATATTAATTTCAGACAAAATAGAGTGTAATGAAAAAGTCATTAGTAGAGATAGAGTGATACGTTGTGATGATAAAAGGTTTAATTCACAAAGAATTTATAATAATTTAAAAATTTTGTGCTCTTCTTAATGCAGCTTCATATTTTTTTAAATCTCAAAGTGACAGAACTACAAGGAGAATTAGACAGGTCCATAATTTAATTGAGAGATATTTAACATACCACAAAAACTGATAGTTTAAGCAGACAAAGCTATCCTAACAATACAGGAGTTTTAATAGCACAGCCAATAAACTTAAAATAATAGACATACTATAAGGATATCTTCACCCAACAATGGCAGGGGCTACACTATTTTCAAAGACGGGTAAAACTTTTGTAAAAATTAACCACATACTGGGCTATAAAGCAAGGCAAGTTTCAAATGCTTGGTTAGAAAAAGCATAACAAACAGAGAAGGAAGGCAATAAAATCCATAAAACTTTAAATTTGTCAAGTTAAAAGCAAACATAGAATTGAATGCATCAACAAAGCCTAAAGTTAGCTTTTGAAAAACTACCAGGAAAAACCATAAACACCTCTTACTTTGGTACCATAATACAATCTCTACACTTGGACTTACGACCATTAATTTCTTCATTACTGGACCTGTTCCTTGCTGTTGTCTTTCGGGACTGTCTTAGTACTTTTCCTTGCACTGAGATACACTACCCAACACGTGAATACGCACAATTTAAAGGAGGGGAGTTTTATCTTGGCTCCCAATTTCAGTTCACAGTTGACCTGCTCCAAGGCAAAAATGGCATGACAGGGAATGGAGGGTGAGAAACTGCTTACATCACGGTGGCCAGGAAACACAGAGTAAAGGGAGGAACCAGAAAGGGAGACATACTCTTCCGGGTCACACACAAGTGACCTGCCTTAATAACCAGTTTTCACCACCTAACAGCACACTGAGGTGCTGAACTCATTACTGGAGGAATTCAGTGGCGAGCACAGTGCCCCCACAATCCAATCACCTTCCAAAAATGTGCCTCTAAGTGCCCGAGAGTTTGGAATCTGAACTACTAAGTCTATCAAGTACTGACTTTCTACTCTTTGGGTAGTTTTAAAACTATGTCTCTATGAACTTTATCATGGTATGAACGGTATGAACAGTATTCTTGTAGTTTCCCTTACAAGAATACTGAGGATTACATTAAGCAATGTATGTTAAAAACCTGAAATATAGAAGGTACTTGGGGAAATGGTATCTATGCATTTAAAAAAATATTTACCTTTTCGAGGTTTCAAAGAAGAAAGTCTTCAAAAAGCTGCCCTAATATATCAAGGCTTTGGAAAATAAAACTATATTCACTGTATCCTTAATTTTTATGGTTTACATGATTTGAATTTTTTATGCTTCCTGTCTAGGTTTTACAGGTTCAAATAAGTATTAAAAATACTTAATACCAAAACATTTTACTCCTGGTTCTTCAATCATTGTAATTTTCCCTTTCTGGACTTTCTGCTGTATTTTAATTTTTGAGCATAATAATAGTGTCAGTTGCTGCTGGACACTATACATTTTCAAATTCAGTTTTTCAGCCAAATGTTAGTCCTGTAGTTTGTTCAAATGCTGTCACTTTTTAAAAAATATTCATAACAATTAAAATGCTCTGACATTTTTAATTATAATTTATTTTTATTGGGGGATTGGGTTATTGTTTTCATGTGTTTTTAAGTTTGTGAAGTAGATATATACATAATTTAGTCAATACACACTCTTCCAGAGAGGCCCACAGTTAATATTCCTCTAGGGTTCATTGTCAATTCCTCACAAGCATAATGTATTCTCAGTAAGTCAGTAAAAATACGTGGCTTGATAAAGAGCTAATCAGATGCCTACTAGACTATGGAAAGGTAGAAATAAAAGAAGTAAGAGCTGGAAGGCAACATAAGGAGAAGGAGAAATTGAAGCAGACTTTAAAGACTGAATGGGAAAATTTTGCAAATGCAATAAGTCTTGAAATGTATGATGGTATATGATTGCACACAGACCACTGAAGGCATAGAGTGTACATACAATACAATCCAGTGCTGCAAGCAGGCTGATTTAATATTTTTGTTAGCAATGGCACAGACTATAAAATATTTATGTTCATATTCTAAATATGTATGCCTGGAGTAAATAAATAATTTACAGTATAGGCAATAAATTATTTACTAAGTCATTCTAAATATATACACTATTTGCATTTTACTGAAAGTAAAACAGGTAGACTAATGTTCTCTTGGGGTTACGAAATAAAAAAAAAAAATCAAGACTTCAGTCACCGTGGAACTGTTTTAATAAAGGAGAGTTAAATAACAGAATACAGCTCCAAATACATTGAAAATCCAAGAAAATTAGCCTTCCTTGTAGAAAATACCAATTTTGCCCAATACCCAAATACCCCAGCATGAATTACTCTGATTTCTTTTAAGTGTCTGAGCTAAACTTCTGTATTACAAAACAAGGCACCACAGACAAATCTTTTTTTTTTTTTTAAATGCTTTCATTTCTTAAGGCTTGCTGTGACTTCAGAGAAGTAAGCAAGATAATGTTCTGTTTGGGTTGGATGCTCAAGGAAGCAATTGCTGTGTGTTGCTGGTTCACTCTTTGGAATCACTCTGCCAATTTCAAATCCCCAGCAATGTCTTGGAATAAAGCATCTTCCTGAATAAACTTGCTTTCTTCTTAAGCGCATTATCTCTTGACTGGTCAAACAGTTCAGGCTCAATCCTTGGCAAGCAGAATTCTGAGTCAGGGCCATTTTTGTCACATCTGTTCTCAGCATTAGGGGAGAATCGGTACTTTCTTTCTCCCACACACTGGGCCTGAATGCTTTCAAACCATGGCTGACAAGGGTTCAACGTACGCCATGATGGAAGGACTTGTTCTAACACCCAAAAGCTGGGGCCTGTAAAGATGTGCCTGGGTCTGTGGTGAATATTTTTTTTTAAATTATCTACTATGTGGTATACTCATATAGCAGCCCCAAACAGACAAAGGCATAACATATTTCCAATTAATGTATCTTTTAATAAGAGATCCCTTTGTCAATCCTGATAAGATATTAAATTATTTCTTCCTACTTAGTCTGGAATTTGAAAAAAATATTCCTCTGCTATCTCTCGCTGTAGTTTGGTGCATATTTACCTAGAAATGGTACCCTCAGTAAAGAATCTCCTGAGCTTCACGTGATCTTTTCATGGTACAATACATTGTTGGGTGTCCGTAAGAGCCTTCTGCCAGTGAACCCATATTACAAACTACAATTGCTGTGTGGTAGAGTGGTTGATTCCAGGCTTCTTTCCTAAGAACAATCATACCTATCTCTCTCCAGGAGCTCTACAGTCACTGTGGCTTGCAAGTCCTTTATCTGGTGGCAATAACATTCATATCAGAATATTATCTGAGAACATGGAATCTGGTGGGTAGAACTGGTTAGTATTTGTGGCAGCCAGTAGAGATAAACCAGTGAAAATGTTCTCTCTGGACTGTCCATGGGCAATCCAGGGCCCAGGCCAGCGGCCTGACCTGATCCAGCTGTCACACTTTGACTGCGCAAGGTGAGGTATTACCTGGGCTACAGCCAGGTGCGAAATCTGTATGATCAGGAAAGGGGACCACTGGGAGGGGAGGAGGTAGCTTACATCACCCAAGGACTGCAGTATTCTCAGCTTGAGCGTAACAGGAAACAGAAGCCAATGACAAAGAATCTGTCCTATTGAGACCCAACGGTGTTTTCCCTCCTTTACCCAGACCCTGGATCTGCATTTACAAAGGGGTTGCAGAGGGGAAGCTCTATATAACATTTTGATTTGTTCTAAAATATCATTTTTGACACTTAATTTCATTTTTTAGCACACTGACTTTAACCCTGAGTCTCACTGAG
The DNA here is from genome assembly GCA_004026905.1 of Hystrix cristata. Classification (NCBI taxonomy): domain Eukaryota; kingdom Metazoa; phylum Chordata; class Mammalia; order Rodentia; family Hystricidae; genus Hystrix; species Hystrix cristata. Next base: position 6,605 of record PVJO010011664.1, read on the forward strand.
TCAGTGATGTCATTTTAATCAAAACAGAACTGGCTGGAGGGAAAGAACATAGATAAAATAAAAAGGAGAGAAGGTGAGGGTCTTGGATAGGGTACAGCAAAGATTTCTACTTGGTGTGATACTTGTCATAAAACTAAATTGCTATTTTGATGTAAATACTCTGTTTCAATTATTTGTAATTTCAATGATGAAGTGTCTGGAAAATATTTATGCAACTCAATATTTATTCACTAACAAGGGTAAGGTTTATGTCCCTAAGTGAGTTGCCATTTAATTTACAGGTCAAAATCCTCATACTTCTTTTTTTTTTTTAACCACTTCTTTCTTCTGTTTTTATTCTTAAAATCTTTGATCTGCTAAAGTTACATGTTAACAATGCTTTTCTTTAATAGAGTGAATGCTTTTTCTTTTCTTTTCTGTGCTTTTGTGTAAATTCTAAATATTAGAAAGGATCTCCATCACTCAGAAATAATATTAAAATAACAATGGTAGTGCAAACAAAAACCTCATAATTACTCCCTGCGAAGCCCTCCTTTGGCTTTCTTCCATTAAAACATTCTCTCTCTGCACATGAGTCAAAAGCAAGTGCTCAACATTTTGTTATTCTTACTTCCATCAAGTCTGTTTTTTGTCTGTGACCCACCTCATCTTATCACTCCCACGTCTACTGTAGCAATCCGGTAGTTCACGGATGGGAAAGTAAAGATTTGCCAACGGTGCTATCAATCACTCATTCTAACTTTATGATACTAACCACTAGTATAGACACTGCACTGCACTGCTTTCCTTTCCCCAGATCTGGTCAGGGAGGAAGGCCATGCAGCTTCCTCTATCTCCCCACCTCTGGTGACACAGCTAGTCTAACACTGGATGGGGAAAAATGATGCTCTAAGTCATGCTTAGCACCTTTCCGTGTCAGTGTACATAGAAGACAGCTCTCATTCTTGGTTTTACTCAAGTCCTTCTATTAACTCTTGGTAACTTACTTTCTACATCTTACATTTATTTCTTAGTGACTACAAAGAGAGCAAAGACAATGTCTCTATACTCCTTACCTTCTTGGCTTTCACCAGTGAGTCAGTATCTAATCCAAGTGGAATGTGGCCGTTTGTTCATATCTTTCTTGGCTTTCTGCTCCCCTGAGTCTTTTGGCCATCAGTCTTCAGCTTTACTGATTCTGAACCCCACTCCGTGGAGTATGTGGACGTGGCTGAAGCTTCAGCAATGCCATCTCTTTTATTCCTCCCATTATTTCTTCCTCTCGATCTTTTACAGTGGTAAATGATATTTCTGGATCCCCTTCAACAGAAGTTTTCACAGAGAACTAGGAAACAATTTCACAATAAATTTCCTAGGAAGGAAAGAGAGATGAGCTACATTTAAAAAGAGAATAACTACCTGTTCTTGGAGACCTAACCATTCTCCAGTGAAGCGACCGAAAACTCCTCTGTGGGAGGAACATCCTGAGCTGCATTTTAGCAGCATTTTCTCCTATTTGGCTTGGCATGACCAGTGGAAAGTCATCCACCTTTCTCTCTGTTGGTACACTGTCCCCTCACTCATTTGCCCGGCTGATTTCCACTTATCCCTCAAAACTTGTCCCAAACACCTATCCTTCTTGGAATGAATTCTTTCTCTCTGCCTTAATTTGATGAGTGCCTTGTCCCATTGTCCATGACTTTTTAGCTATATGACCATCCTCTGAACATCCACAGTACCCCTTTTTACTATAGTCTAAACATCTTGCATTGTAATTACTTATTGTTGCCACTAGACTGTGATCTTAAGAAAACTAGGCTCTCAGGACTTTTCAGCACTTTTTTTTTCTTTTTCTCTCGACCACCTAGCATGGGAAATGGTAGGATGTCAGGAGTTTGTTGAATGGATGGATGACTGCGGCCCTGGTCCTTCTGTTACAGCATCAAAGACAAGAACCAAGGTAGGGGACAAAGGTCACACTGTGTCCTAGATGTTCCTGTCTGTGATTCAAATGGTCAATGACATCTTTTCCCTGCTGGAAATATGAGATGTCAATAGAGTCAAGCTTTTCTGCAAATAAAATCCCTATGTAGCCTCTGGGACTTCGAAGCAGGGTGCCCGTTGTAGGGAGGGTAAACCATACCATTGTGCTCTTCATCCTGGTTGCTAGTACTTAGCCATCTCATGCAACTTTCATTTTGGTTTTCTTTGTGATTCTTAATCTCTCATGTTGGCAAGAGGAGAGTGAACAAGAAAAAAGTCTCTGATGTTCCATGGCAGCTTGGCAGTCACTCACGGCTTCGGAAATCTGAGACCGTCCCAATGTTCTCTGTGGCACAGCTCCAAGTGTTTTAGCTCTGAAAAATGAGCTCCGTTTCTGTCTGTGAGCTAACATATGCACTTTGCACACACTCTGGTGTTAATTATGTGCAGATAGTGTCCTGGAATTAAAATGCTAACATTGAGCAGGCTCCTTGAAAAAATAGTCTCATTTTTCAACTGAAAAATATGACACCCAGAGAAGCGAGGTTATTTGCATAAAATCACACAGCATTTAGTAATAAAAATAGAAAGAAGACCAGGAGCCAATTCCTGTGTCCAGTCTAGTGCTGGGTCTATACACCACATGACTGTCCTTTCCAGCTGTGCAGAGAAATCATGACAGATTAGTATAGGGAGAAGGGAATCCACTTCTCCTTGCAGGAGAAGGAGGTAGAATTCTGCAAGGACTACCGTGTAATCTTAGGCGGCTGTGGAAGCTCTCTGAATATTCTTTTATCATGATATGGACAATTGCTACCCTACCAGCTGTTTTGACAATTCTGTGACATCATGTCAGTATGGTGACTGGCAGCGAGCCTGACCTTAGACAATGCTCAGCAAACAAGAGCAGTTATTACAATCAAGGCTGTTGCCCAGCCCTGCTCCGGTTCCAGCTCCAGAGAGCTTCCGAGGGGGCAATCGATGCAGTAATCCGTTGACTGGAGAGCAGTCGCACAGAACACAGTTGAAAAAGGCTTCAGAGCAAATCTGGTATGTAAGGAAACAACCAAATTCCCATAAAGCCTAATTATTTGTGCTGTTTATTAATAGCTCTGCTCTGCCCCTCTCCCCCAGTAACAAATTAGGATCTGACTTGAGGTACTACTCTGGATAGGGAGAGCCTGGTACGTTTCCGCAGGGGGTAGCTCCTGCATAATGCATCCTGGCATCCAAAGGGAGGCTGGATGGCTGCCTGGGCTCAGCTTTGCTTTGTATCTCTCATCATTGCCCATAACAGCCTTCATTATGATTTGGGTCCCCTTATTGCACGTATAAATAAAATCTGACAAAGTCGTAAGTAAATCCTTCAGTGGTAAAGGCTGATAGAAGAGGGCAAAAATTAATTTTATGCATGAAGAATCTCATTAAGTAGCTTCATGGAAACAAAAGGAACTGGCATCAGAGCCTTGCGGATAAAGGCTTCTCCGGCGCACGTCCCACAGCCTTGCTCTGAGGAGCCAGTCAGCTCCTGCTGCCCATGTTGGCTCCAAAGGTCTCGGGAGGCGCCAAAGCTGCACTGTCCAGCAAGGGCTTAGGTGGCCCTGGCAGGCAAAACTCAGCTGTCCTGGGGGCTTCTTCCCTCCACTCTTGCTCCCCGGAGGGCATGTTGAGGAAGGGTTTCCCTGCATGACGAGCAGGGCCCTGGAGCTGAGGCAGCAGGCCTCAGCTCCAGGGAGATTTCATGGCCTCAGCTAAGAAGACACAAGCCTTCAAGTCACCTCGCTTGAGACCTGCTCCAATTCTTCCTCTGTAGGACCCTCTGGGGCTCGTTTTAACCACCCAGGCTGCTCTCCCTCGGGGAAGGAGATGAAGTGGGGAGGGCAGGAGTAGAACGCGCCCTGGGGGTGTTTCCCACAGAGCCGGGATTCATCTGCTGGTGGCAGGAAGGCCACACTAGGCTCAGAGGATCTGCCAGTAAGGCCCACGTTTCCACGGTTGATTCCACATTCACGATCGATTGATACCGTGTCAAATCACTGCATTGTTTTCTGCTTTTGACTCGTGTTGTGTGGCATCAGTGATCCATTATATCTGTTTTGTTTCCTCTCCTGCAAAATAAGCTGTTGACGTAAAAGGCGAAAATATTCTGTCCAGTCTTCCTCTAAGCATTTTCTGCCTTCAGTCTTTGTGTGTCCTAGCTTGTCTTTTGTCAACACAGGATGGACTTACTCTAAACATGGAACAATTCGTTATTGCTTTCTTTTGGTTTCAGTGTAATTGAAGGTCACGTCATAAAAAAATAATTTATTACAATAATTTTGACTGATTGACTATGCAAACATATTTTAAACACTTTGTGGAAGTCCGCAGAGAAAACAAGGTTTTAGTGGAAGGTTATGTTCTTATTTTCCAACATTAGCGAGTGTCACATATGAACTAGACAATCAGATGCCAGGAGAGATACAATGGCTACTGAGAAAACAAACAATAAAAACAAAACAGGAAGGACAAGAAAACAGCAGGAGAAGCAGCACTCAAATAACAATCTATTATTGGCAAAAAACTGCTCCACAGAAATTCAATCTGTAATCCTCTAAAAAAGAGCTGAGCAAACACTGAACCTGCTAACATTTGCCTGTGCTAGTGTGTCAACAAGGCAAAAATGTTAGAATACGGGTCAGAAGTAACCACATTCATGGGCAGCGGAGAGCAACAGAACCGGGTACCAATTCTGACTGCATCTCACCTATGATGAGACCTTGCGTAAAATAGTTCATCTCTCTGTGTGTTGGTCTGCTTAGTGTCCCTCTGAGGATGCGTGAGCTACCCAGCGCAGTCCTACCACAGTTTCTCCATAACTGACAGCTCTCAGAGCCCTTAGGGGGCTGAGATTGGACGTGTAAGGTGAGCCAGATTGTAATCTCTGGGCCTCGTCCAATCGTGTGCATCTGACTACTCCTTCATCTCACTGAATCTTTTTGGTTCCATATGTCATGCCTTCTCTTTGATAACAGTACCAAAGGGATTAGAATAAAGACCAAATGCATTTTTGAAATGTCAGCCCCAGAGTATTGTTTGGATACGGTTTCTAAGGCCTTTTCCAAATTGTTTTCAAAGAATTTAATTTTCTTTCTTAACTATGCTTCCTGATCAAGGCACCTGTTTTATTGGTCGGGGACGCCTTTATCTTTATAAAACTCCAAATTCATCATAAGCCCAAACTTAATTGCCTTACTCTCAATGGCTGGATTTGCCTTTTGTTTTGGTTGTGACCACAAAAGGTAATATTTTGGTTTTTAATACCTCATTTAGAGCACAAAAATATTAACTAGCTATTGCCTTACACTTCATTAAGGAATTATTCATTTTTATTACATGCAGATAGGTTTGCTTAGTTGTAATATCATGGAATCTATGCAACCTGTTTGCCACCATTTTAGAAATGTGAGCTCAAATGCAGACTGTACACACTGAAAAATGCGAATTTAATTATTTCTTCTCAGATCTTTATTTCTGGTTGTCCACTTCATCAAACCATTGTTTGACAAAGCTGAAAAGATTGTCCTGTTTTTCCGAACTGTGTGTGCGCCCCACTCATCGCGGGACCTTAGGTAATTATAGACTCCTGGGACTAACCTGTAAATATTTAAGCCTATGGCTTAGGACGTTTTGTAAATTACCCACTTGCTGCTGTACTATGAACTTGTATTGGGAGAGTATTGAACTAGTGAAAGCCTCACATTACACAATTGGAGAAATTAAAGGGCTTAGGTATTCAGGCAACTGTGAAGGTCACAGGGCTGGAGAGTGACAGAATAGGCTTCTGACAGCCAGGGCTATTCTGAAGCCACCACCTAAATACTGCTGCTAGGAACAATGGTCTGGTGTTATATGTATGAGGCTTTAGCAGTAATTGCTTTAACATCTGATGGAAGATGTAGATGATATAGCAGTTATCCTAACCCAGAAAACAACATTGCAATATCAAAAGAGCAAAATACCTAGGTGATAGTGGAAGGTGATAGTGGAAGATGCCTCCAAAAGAATCCACGTTTGGAGACAATGGCAAGATATAAGAAGTGCTAGTTTTGCTTTTCTCAGCAGTTCTTTGAATGTAACCCACTTATCTGGTACACAGTGTCTTGGTATAGTAAATTAAGATATCATTGTTTATTTCATACCCACTCCTGGCTCCTGCACTGATGGCCCAAATACCACTTACCGAAGACTGTAATTGGCCAACAGTGTTATAACAGATTTTCCTGAGAGCAGGAGTGTGGGATGCGAGCTTACAACTCTTGGAGAAGCCAGATCATCTCAGGTGATAGATTCTGGACACTTACCCTGTTTCTCCAGCTCTTGATAGTGGGGAAAGCAGCTGGCTAGCTGGAAGTGCCGGAGGTTGTCCAATAGCTGCGAGATGGCCAGAGTTGGAGCTGATGGAGACCGTCGATCCCTTCCCCAGACTCTGCACTCTGTCTTGGCAGCAGTAAACTCCTGCTTTCAGTTCCTCTCTTCTTTGTTATGGGTCTCCTTCATCACGATGACAGCAGAAACTAATTCGTTCAAGTTTTCAGAGTTCGGATGGCTTGAGTTCCCTGAAAAAACTAAATATAAAGAAAATTGTTATGTTAAAAGATTAAACTCTGAACCTCAGTTACCTCACTGGAAAAATGTGAGAATTCGGCTGTTAGCACAATGCTTGCATATCAATACAAATCAAGAAACTGCTAACTACTGGTAGCTTCTCATTACTGTTCCTTATGTTAAAAATTCTGATGCAGAAGTATTTTGTTGTGCAAAACTCCAAGACCTTCTACCATATGCAGGAACAGATACGATCCGACGGCCGAGCCAGGAGTTGTTAAGTCTCTGTTCTCAAAGCAGTTTACATTAGAAGAGCATATTTCAGTCAGCACACATTTCAGAACTTATTGTAGTTACTTGTTTTTAGGTCCCTCGAGAGGGCAAATGTCCTGATTTATTTGTGAACCCCTGATGCCCGATGCAGCACCCGCCACATAGTAGGTGTTCAGGAAATGCGTGCCGGCTCAGAAACACACTAGGTAAGTGTGGTGAGTGATACAGAGCTTCCGTTTGAAGAACCACAAGCACTCTGGACTTCGAGTGTTGGTTTTCCAAGTTACAGAGGATTAATAATCAACTTTATTCTCCTCTTGCTTGGCTTGTGACTCACACTGCTGTGGGTTAGATGCTTTGGCAGAGACAGGGCGAAAAGCCATTCTGCTGAACTTGGCAACTTACTGTACATTTGGAGCCTGAGTCTACTCTTTGTTTTTAAGAAGTATATATACGAGGCAGTCTGGGCTCTCCTTTCTCTTCACTGGAGTCAGATGGTTGTACATTTTTTCAGGCTTCATTTTATTCCCTTCCATCATGAAGGAAGAGGCGAATCAATGTAGGTGGTAGCTTTTGTCAAGCTGGCCCTTGAAGGCTGTGTGGACCTTTACTCCAGAAAGGATAGCTTGAATGAAAGCGTTTAGAATTCTGAGCTCTCGTGCTTGTCTCGCAAGAGCAAGGGCCTGAGTTCGAGCCCCAGCACTGAAAAAAAAAAATTCAGAGCTCTCCACACAAGCACACCACGTGGGCTTCTAGGCTTGATAGTAATTCATAGGAAGGCACAAGTGACCTATGCATTTATTTAATAAATAATGTAATAGTTCCAGTAAATTAGGCCAAGATTCCCTCTTACAGTAACTTCTGGAGATAAACCAGCAGGTAAGCAGAAGTGCTTCAGCAGCTAGCTCTCCAGTGCTTTGGAAGAACCTTAATTCCCTTTTGCCAGTGTAGACTCAGCGAATGTTGCAAGGCAGGCTCAGAATCCATCAGGGGTCACATCCTCGGGCCTTGGCAGGTACTAGTGGCTGCTCCAGATGATGTGAGGGGAAGAAAGCAAACATTATGCTCCGTCCCGGGCACTCTCCATCCCAGATGCATTTGTATTTATCTTGCTGACTCTATGAGCTCCAGCAGAGCCTACCCACTTCGATTTGTTCTTTTCTCTTAATGATTTCCAAAAGGTAACAGAATTGCAAACACAGGAACAAATGAAGAAAAGAAGATACACCCTAAGTAATTTTTAAACAATTCATCTGGAAAGCTTGTGCACAGCTGCCTATGCATCTGAAGGCCATTACCAGTTCCTGGAAGGATAATATCTCCCACTTCCTGTTCACTGCATTTATCTTCTCTGCTTGGCAGAAGAAAACTATTCTGCTTTGCCTAGCAGGAGACCAGGGACCAATTTTCATCTCACCTGCTTTCGTCTGAACTCATACCACCGCCTAGTAGGACACTTGCCTGGAACGCTCAATAAATATTTGTATACTTTACTCAGTAGTGCTGTTTTCCACTGTATTAATCAAAACAAGACAAACTCATTTGAAACAGAGACATCCGCAGTAAGAATCTATTTGGAACGGGGGCTAAGAGGATTCTAAGCATCCTTTGGAACCATGTACCATCCCATTTCATCGTCTTTTTTTCATGTAGGTATGACTTTTTCTACTCCCCAAATCAATACACTTGTTCTATTGTTTACCATTCCTGATGGCTATTTGTGATGTTTTGTAAAAATTAGAGGTTCTTAATAGTTTCCTAACCTGCCAGTATGTGACCTCAGAAAAATCACTTAACTTGGCCGGATATTTATTTCCTTATCTATACAATAAGAAGGTTGAAATAAATCATCTCTAAGATTTGAATAGTTAAGGTTTTGGGGGGTTACCCACACTACTTTCTGTAGGTAGGAAAGCCTCACCTAAAGCACTGAACTGATAATAGTTGAGAAACTCCATTCTGACTCAGAAAAAAGGTGCGTGGCTCAAATATGTGTGTCTGTGGGAAGCAGGGAAGGGTGGACTGGCGGGGTGAGTGCTATGCACATGGCAGCCAGCCACCTTCTAACCCTGCCGCACGTGTTGCTCTGGACAAAACAGCACAACGTTAGTACTTGAGAAATTATGAGAATAGAGCGATGCATCCAAAGTACAATGACTAGAACATAAAATATACTCAATACTAGCATTTTTTGTGGTTGTTAATTTTATAAACCTAAAATCTTTCTCAGTTCTGATACTTGATTATGGTAAGTCGACACTTGCGGTTGATGGGAAGTACTAGGCCAGGCTTATGTTGTACATGGAAATACTTGATTTGAAATAATCATTTAAGAAGTGTCACTAGTGATTTGCTACAGGGTTTGTGAGCAAAGGGAGTTTAGGGAGTGAAAATTAGATCATGGAATTATTTTCTTCATAGTAACAAAGATTCTTTGTAGCCAATCTTTAGTGAATCTCCTGAATTATTTTAAGACTGATTTGTGCATTTTTATTGTAAAATTCAATTTAGTAAGAGCCCTGGCATGTCAGTATAGCAAGAATCCCCGTCCTAGATATCTGATTTCCCCTGATATGAGTCATCCTACTCTATCATCCCTCAGGTGTTGTCTGATCACCCTACCCTGTCCTCTGCAAGAATCCTGTTAGGCATGTTTAGCCAGAATCTCTCTTACTCCTAGCAGAAGGGATTTTCTATGCACTGACCCCCAAATAGCACCTTGGCTATAAATTCCCTCTTGTTTATGCTGTATTCAGAGTTGAGTGTTCTCTGACTGTCTCTGTGTCTGTCTGTCTGTCTCTCTCTCCCTCTCTCTCTGTCTCTGTCTGTGTCTCTGTCTCTCTCTCCTCAACAGCGAGAATCAATGGAATCCATTGTAGTGGTCCCAGTGATGGTTAATCTTGATTGTCAAACTGATTAGCTTGAGAGAGGCCTACAAGATTGGAAAAACACACTTCTTAGTGTGTCTGTGTAGGTTATGGGCACTTGACCTTGGAGGTTATATCTGGTTGCTGGCTCCTTTCTCTCAGACTCCTCTTCTGCTTTCTGTTTCCCATAAAAAGAATTGAGTAGCTTTTGTCCATCATGCCCTTTGGTCTTGACATTTCTGCCTTGGAACAAGCCAACATGGACTGAAACTTCTAAAACTGTGAACCAAAATAAACTTTTCCTCCTTTAAATTGTGGGTGTCCAGTGTTTGGTTCTAGCAGTGGAAATTTGATTGACATAGTCCCTATATATGTTGTGATGGTGCTGAATAAAGTCTTCCTTGCTGTGCTTTAACATGTATCATTGTATAATTACTCTTTAATAATAACAAGTTGCTAATAGGCTAATACTATTTCAACATCAGGTAGACTTTCAAGTAATGATAAATGTAACTGATAGTCAAATTTTTCTCTGGGCTGTTTATTAATTTATGAAATATATAATTAGGAAATGCCTACCATATGTCAGACACTGAAGGTGTAATAATTTAAACAGATAAGAGTCATATTTTCAAAGAGCTTAATGTCTAGTGGGAGCAATGTGTAATGACCAAGTAGACCAAAGAAGCCAGTCTCAGACTGTGCTAAGTGCTAGGATGACAATAAACCAGTCACTGATAGGAGATACGTTACACTACATGGTCAGAAAACGATTTCTCTGTAGAAAAATGTATGCACCATGTCCTGATTCACAAGTAGTAATCAGATTATGTGAGGAGATAAGGAAATTTTTTCAGTGCAAAGGCCTTTGTGAGGGAGCTTAATATAATCAAGGAACAGAAAGAAACCCGGTGTTGTGGCGTGGAGTTCACACAGGGCAGAGAAGGAGAGCTGGGTATAGGCCAGGTAACTGTGACCACTGGGTAAGAAAAATAAGAAAATTTGATCTTATTCCAACAGTATTTTGAAGCAATTTGATTTTTATAAGTAGGAAGGTGAAACAGCCTGATACTATTTTTTAAAGATCACATTAGTTTCTTTGTGGCAAGTGGATTTTAGTGTGCAAAAATGACATCAGTTTAGCTAACTGCCTCTAACTCAGGCAAGAGGAGAAGGGGCCAGAAGGTGAAAAAATGGACAGACATGGAGTATTTTTTAGAGGTGGAGGTGAAATGATTTGCTTTGAAAATATTTAGCATCTTAGGCACTATAACATTTGTTCCATGTCTGGAGACTTCCTCAAGGCCCCAAGCCTCTGTTTCCTGAAGTATTTTTATTTATCTGTAAGCGTTCTGCTCAGTGTTCTAGAAGCCTGAATGTGTAGATGCAACTTTTATGAGTATTTGTCTTGGAAATAAAAAATTGCTTACATGCACCTCACACACTGAGAAATTGAATCAACAGGCACTGCCAAAATGAATGCCATTGCTTGATCTCTCGGAGATGCCACTATGATTTTTATTGTTCTTACACATGACATAAATTACATAAAGTTCACAGCAAGCAATTAAGTGCCTATAAAAATATGCACTTGTTATAGAGGAAACATGAAGGAATCTGGGTTCTTAAGGAACTCTTAAAAATTCCTCTTGTGTGGCTAAGCCCAAGTGTGTAGCCTCCTTGCTTCTTACCTTCCTTTCAAGTGCTGGAGATTCAGCTACTTGGCTTGCAATGCCAACTTCCCCACGTGGGGCTGGAATTCCATCGGTTTCTAACAGTGCTCTTATCCCCGTGCGCTAGTCAGCGTTCTGTCACTGTGACAACACACCTGAGACAAGCAATATGAAAGAGAATGTTTTCTTTTGCTCCATGGTTTTGGAGATTTTGTTCCTTCCATCGTCAGCTGGCTCCTTTCTTTCTGGGCATAATGATGGAAGGAAGTACATAGAAGAAGACACTGCTCACTTCATGGTGATCAGGCAGCAAAGAGGGAGAAGCAGAGAGAAAGGGTCTGGGGACCGGAAAAAATGCAGTCCCCAAGGACACATCCGCAGGACTAAACCCTTAACAAGTTTCCCTTACCTCCCAGACACACTATTAAATTATGAATCCATCAAGGGATCAGCCCACTGATGAAGCAGAGATTTGTGACCTGATTACCTTCTAAGAACCCCACATCGAATATTGCTGCACTGGGGACCAAACCTCCATTACATGAGCCTTTGAGGGGAACATTTCATATCTAAACAGTAACACTGTTTACCTTGATTTTAAGATATGTCATCTGGAATTCCTGCTGTCCCGGAAGTGGGATTGGGAATTCAAATTCTTTTCTGTCCCATTCGAATGGGGGGTACTACTCTGCTTTATTGGGCTTTCTTATCAGTGACTTCCACATCTCCCTAGAGACACGTTTCTACAATATTGTTCGAGCTTCATCATGGACAAAGTTTGGCTATTCATTTGTAAGGTAGGCATTACGTGAAATATAGTTAACTGGTCAGCTAATCAGTATGTGTATTACTTAAACTCATATTTATTTTGTTTAATTCAACCTTTCTTCTCTAATGTAAGCAGATACTACATTTATTAGAACAATAATGGGTAGCTTTAGAGTAGAAGAAAAAACTTTCTAAGTTATTTAGGAAAAAACTCTCTGACTTAAGGTAACAGATGAAAACGACTGCTCTCCCCACACCACGGGAGAGCCTGGTTGGAGAGGCTTCGTCTGCATGCTCGCTATGCCTGGGCTGCCGGAGCACTGCCGACCTGCTGATTCCAGCGCAGCTGCAGAGTGTGCAAGGCTGCTCAGGCAATGCCTGTCTGAGCAGACTCGCAACTATTCCCTTGGTGCTGCTGTTTTTGTCTCTGCTGCCTTTGCCATCGTCATACTGAATTCTGAACTGTCCTTAGTTCTTAGTATGTCGCTTTCCCTAGATTCAGCGTTGCAGAAGGCAATTCTGCATGCCACGGCTGGTACCAGTCAGGGCAACTACCCAGGCACTGTTGGCTTCCACAGTGGTGGCCGCCACGCTGCACCTCATTCTTTTATTTTGAAATGAAAATATATTTTAGAAACACATTTTCTAGAAGATGCTTAGAAACATCTAAATATATGTTTAGAAACTCCGAAATGAAAATATGTGTTTCAGAAGCTCTTACACACTGTTAGGACTCTCCCTTTTAGTATATGTTAACATTAAGTAAGTTTATTTATAGTGTTTCCCTAAGAGTTTAATACATATATAATTGCCATTAAACATAATATATGTCTCATATACATATATGCATATAAAATTTCGTAAAAAATGTGTACACACTTCAGGAAAAGAAAAATTTGCATAAATATTTTAATACTAAATATACTGAGACGCCATGAGATTAATACAAGTTACCTTTGGCCTCTACAATTACAATATGTACTCAAAGTGGTGGCTATTTGCTTCCAGATATTTATTGGTACAGTGAATGGTGAACTGCTGCTTGGGTAGCGTTGGTCACTGAGATTGCGGCACATGCATTTTCAATTTCTTCTCTAAGGACCAGTGCTATAGTGGGTTTTCTGTGATATACAACATTCTGTAGGGTCCCCTATTCCAGGGTAACGCCATCTGTTAAAAATAATACTATTTTTCTTATTGTGAAGTGTGTATACATTTTTTGGTGGACTCTGTGCATATATATATATGTAAAAAAATATATATATATAATATATATTTTGCACTCTCGATATATCTGTACAAATTTCCCTAAATGAATGTAATTATTACTTTTGCAAACATATAACAACAAAAAGAAGAGACCCAAAATATAAATAAATTAATGAATAAAAGAAAAGAGAGATGCTATAAAAATTTTTCCTAGTATTCATTTATATTCCTTCTCTACTGCCCCACATGGCTCTCCTGAAGCAGTTATAGATTAACTTGCTTTTATTCTAGAATTGTATGAAAGCATATCATTGTCTTAGATCTGAATTCTTTCATTCAGCACAATTATTTCTGATTCAACTGTATTCGCACAATGTGTTAATAGTTGTTCTAGTTGCTGTAGCAGTCATTGAATTAATACACCACAAAAATTTCCCATTTAGCATATTTATGAACATTTGTATTTTTTCAGTCTAGAACTATTTAAGCTGTTAGAAATTGTTTTTTATAAATCTTTGTTTACACATATACTTTCATATTTTTGTGAGCAAACACCAAGAGGTAGAATGTCTGGATTACACTGTAGGTATATGTTTAACTTTTTAAGAAATTGCTAAATTGTTTTCCAAAGTAGTTGTACCATTTTACTACCAGCAGTGAATGAAAATTCCAGCTGTTTGTATCTTCAGTACTCCACATAGCCAAAAATTGGTATGATCAGGCTGTTACAGCTCTGGGGATATGTATTTGCAATTCACAGTCTAATAGAAGAGAAGATCTCCTTTCTAGTGTTAAATGTAAAATATTAGGAAATAATTCTACCATTATACCAATTGCTATCCCGTGATGTTCTAATCCCAAAAAGAAGAACATAGCACTTCTAAATGAATCTGCCCTGCAGACAGTAACGAACAAAGTCTTTGATCCAGATGTCTCAAAATTTAATTTTTCTCAGTGAACACAATCAGCAGGTCATAGAAAATTTCCACATAAAAGTTTAAGATTACAGTGATAATTTTCATTCATTTTATTGAATGAATGGGAATTCTTGTTATCTTTATCATATGATGATTCAGTTAAATAATCTCAAAGATATATGTGATCAAAATTAGAGTTAAATTAAAAGAGTTTTAAAAAACTAGAAAAAAAGTCATTCCCTTACAGTCTAATAGTAGAGACAGAATAAAAGCAATCGCCAGGAAAACAAGACTCCATAGTTATTGTGGAACAACAGTAAAAGCATGGAACTGAGATTCAAGATTTCTGAGTGGGTCTTCCTGCTCATCCAGTTTATTGCTTAGCCGCTTTGAGTGAATTAGGTGATCTTTCTGAACCACAAGTTCATCACACATAAAATTATAATGTTAGATTAGCATTGGTTTACTTGTATAATCATATTTCTATAGGCCCTGATGCAAAGTGAGACCCATCATATTTCTGTCCCCATTTCCCTTCTCACAGTGGTTACCAATAACATCCTTACCTCCCAAGTTCTAATCTGCACCCACCTAGCTTTGCTTCTCACACTCCCTAAGTGACTTTATTGGAACAGATGATAATCAGTATTTATTAGCTGGACTGATGTAATCCGAATCTCCACTTTCCTCTTCATTTTGTCTGGGAAGCTACATTTTCTTCCTCAGCCTTTTCCATAGCAGGAGGTGATCAAGTCACTCAGTTCTGATGAACAGGAGTAATCAGAAGTTTAATGGAGTCACTGAAAGTATTTTGTTTTGCTTCCTTGTCCTCTTACTGATGTTTTAGGAACTTGCATGATACCTGAAGCTGAAGCTACCGTTTTGTTCTATTTTGAACCATGGAACCTACCAGAGGCCACCTACATCTAGACTTCCTGTTGTGTTACGTGAACAACAAAAAAACTCACCAGTGTTACACTACTGTATGGTGAGTTTTTATTGCTACTTGTATTTTAAACTGGTAAAACTGATGCAACACTCTAGGAGTAATATCCATTTAAAACTTCTTCATTATCTGGAGATAATTACTGATGATAAAAGGCCACTTAAGGTGAAACTACACAAGATACGAATTGCAACAAGATAATGAATAGGAATAAAATATTTAATTGGGATTTACCTTAGAAAATGAAACTGAAATTGGTGAAAATAATTTAGTTAATTAATATGTAGGTTATAACTACAGGGAGTGAGACCATTATGATTTTTTAAAGAGCTTTATAGAGCTACAATATCACAAGATTTATGCATTATAAACATACAGCTACACAGTTTTTAGTAAATGTATGCAATTGTAAAATATCACCATAAGCTTGTTTTAGAACATTTCTGTTAACCTAAAAACTTTCTTCATACATGTTTTTAGTCAATCTTTATTCCTGCCCCGACTCCAGATATCAACTTTCTTTTCGATAAATTGGCCTTTCCTAGAAATTTCATGTATGATATGGTAGGCAGGCATAATGTTTTTGAGTTACATCTATTTTTTGTATATATTAGTAATTTGTTTCTCTGAAAAGTAATGTAATGTTTATGTATACTACAGTTTATCTATTTGCCAATTCATAGACAGTTGGATTGTTTCTATTTTTGAGTTATGATGAAAAATACTGCTATAAACATTGGTAAATGAATCTTTGTGCAGACATATGTTTTTATTTCTCTTGAGTAAATACCTAGGGGTCAAATTGCTGGGTCACACAGTACTTACTGTGTTATGTTTAACAATTTCAAAAACTGTCCAACTATCTTCCAAAGTGGCTGTACTAATTTGCATTTCTATCAGCAAAATTTAAGTCTTCCGGCTTCCCCACATCCTCCCCAACATCTGTGACTGCCTGTCTGCTGTTTACTGCCATGTTGGTGAAGGTGAAGTTCTGTCTCATTGTGGTTATAATTTGAATTTTCCTAATGTCTCACAATGTTGAGAAATTTTTCACATGGTCATTATCCATTTGTGTCTGAAGTTTTCCCCATTTTTAACATCGGCTTTCTCAATTGTGAGTATGCTTTGTTTATCAGTACAAATTCTCTTTCCTGTTCTGTGGCTTGTCTCTTTGATGACACATTTTTCAGAAACTATGCCTCTTAAAATAAATCTTGATACTATCTAACTTTTCAAATTTGTATATAGTGCTTTTTTAATTTTTTAATTTTTTTTATTTTTACCAAGAACATGTATTGGTACATTGTATACATAATGATCATAATCAACGTGGTTATTTTGTACCTGTACATGATACATCTTGGTTTTCCCCTCTCTTCCCCCCTTCCCCCCCCTTCCATTCACCCACCCCTCCCTATTTGCAACAAGTGCAGCTACACTTTATCCTTTTTTCCCCTTTCATCTTACTTTTCTTTTAACCTTCTTCTTTATCCCCCTTTTCCCTATCCAGTTCTCTCTTTTGAATACTATCTCTCTCTTTTTTTTAACATAATATCTATAGGTATCTATAGCATAATATCTATAGATATTATGTACATAGTGTTTTAATGTTGTAAATAAGGAGTAACTTATATTCACAAATATATTCTCCAAAATTTTATTTTAAAAGATTTATATATTAACTCCTTCATTTAAAACTATGATCCATCTTGAATTTATTTCTGTATTTTGTGTAAGGGTTTATTAGGTTGAGTTCCTTTTCTCTTAATCTAGATATCCAGTCATCCCTGTAATCTGTTAAAAAAAAAAAAAGGCAATTGTTTTCCAATTGAATTTCCTTGGCATGTCTGTCAGAAAAAAAGTAATGTAAGTGTGAGGATTTGTTTCTCAACTCTTGATTTTGTTTCACTAATGTATATGACTGTTCTTATGTTCACACTCCCTGAAGTCAGGTCCAAAGTCCTCCAAATGTATTGTTTTTATACATTTTGGCTATTCTAGTTATTTTGCATTTACATATAAATTTTAGCACTCAAAATTTTATAAATTTCTCCAAGAAAGCCCCGTGGATTTCTTGATAGGGATTGAATCAAATTATAGACTAATTTGTGGGAGAACTGTCATTTTTAAAATGTGTGGGCTTCCAATTTCCGAATCTACTATGTCCCTCATTTTTTATGTCTGTTAGAATTTTACTCGGCATTCTTTCATAGTTTTCAATTTTATAGGTTTTGCTCGCTTTTGCTGAAAATTTTTCTAAATGCTTTATTTCTTTTGATGTTTTGAGTGTAATTTTCTTGATTAAAATTTAAGAATTTTCAATTTGTATTGTATGTCTGGGAATATAATATGCATGATCTTGTATCTTCCTATTTTTTTAAAAATTTGCTTATGGGGCTCTAATGGGGGGGCATTCTTTAGAATATTTTGCATACAGGATCATGATGTTTGCAATTAAAAACAGTTGTAATATCTTCCTTTTCATAATTTGTCCCTACAATATTTTACATGGTCTGACTTTCTTAATGTTTCTGTGCACTGTACTTAGCATTAATTACCCTTTGGCTACCCTAACCTTTTTTCCATAAAATATATCCACCTTAATTTTTGTCTTTGGACATTTGGAGATACTATTATTTTTTGTCTTGTTTTGTTTTTTTCCTGCATCTCTCCTCGCCTATATATATTTTTGGCTGTCTTCTTTCATCCTTTTCATCATTCTTGTTTCAAATCAAAAATCTTAATTTCAAAATAAACTTCTATGGCCACCATCAAATATTCCTACCCCTAACATCGGTCTGTGCCATTCCGTATTATCCTATTGTATTCAGAACTTTTACTAACCCTCACCAAAAAATCAAATTTTTTACATGTTTATTTTCTGTTTCCCAACCTTCAACTTGAATATAGTTTCCTTCAAGACAGTGAGTTTGTCTTTCATTTCCACTGTTCAATCTTGGTGCTTAAAATAGCTCCTGCTTCTTAAATAGGAGGTGTATATTTTCTCTTTTTGCTGTATGATTGCTGGAAGAAAGAAAATGAGAGGAATTTTGAAATATGCAAACAAAACTGTTTCAAGAGTGACTTACATAGTTTTTGTTTAGTTATCGCTGTAAAATAGACTAGAAATTATCATGGGGTTAACTTCTGAAGGGAGGAACTAGAAGGTAAACAAAGGTAAATGACATATTTTGATGGTGTGTTGGGAGTTGCAAATCAGGCAAGGTATAATATCTTTGTGCATTCTCTCATGGTCACGGGGATTGCCTGTCATACCTTGGAGTTTTGATCTAGGAATATGCAGTTTCCTCCGTGCATCTGTACATATTCTTTCTGTGAATGAGTTTGAAAATTAAAAGCACAAGTTGTGGATCTGAAAGTTTCTCTAAGATGCAGACCAGCTCATGACATATGGGCCTGTGCCTTGACCACCGTTCTTCCCACCTGCACCAGACATCTCCCAGCTGCTCAGCAGCTCAAACAAAGGATCGCCGTCCTGGGACAAGAGGCTGCAGGCCTCATGGCGCTGACACGGAGCCTTGGGGACCACTCCAGCACATCACAGCATCTACTGTTGAGTCCACCAGATTACATACTAGCTTCCTTGGTGTCATTGTCTTGACAAGTAACTCTGGGAATTAAGTGCATTTTTCCCCTTCAGCTAGATGCCACCAGAATATTTGACTTTCTGGATGTGTCAGGCAGCCTCTATAATTAAACAGCTCAGCATTTCTGTTTGTCAGGGTGATATAAAATAAGGAGGAAAATGTTTGCTTTGCGAAGTCCTGCCATAAAACCTTCAGGAAGGATTATACATCATCGGACCTTTGGTTCCCAAAGGAAAGTGTTCTAAAAGACAAAACATCTTTAGTGTCAATTTTCAACCAGGAGAAAATCGAAAGAAATGAGGTTTGACACATGGAAGAGCTTTTATAAGTTGTTTCAAATGTAAGTCACAAGAAAGGTCACTTTGAGGATACAACAAAGGACCAGCTAAGATGCTCCTAATAATTTGAGCAGAGCCTGTAAGCTAACCCACCATTGTGCGTTCATGGGCCACATCAAGTTTTAGAAGAACTGGGCGTGTTAATTGTTTGTGATTTCAGAGTTTATCCTCGAGACTTAGAGTTACTTCTGTAGAAATGTAGGTTGTGGCTTGGAAAACATTTAGCACAATTGTCTTTACCTTCATTTACCTATCTCAATCTCTTAAAAATAGCCCTTTTGCCAAACATTTCTATCTCTGCATAATTTTTTAAAAAGCCTCCTAGACCAGCAACTTTTCTGCATATGTACAGTTAATAACACAAAATAAAATATTGCCACCACAATTATATCTTTAAACAACATTAGAAATTCAGTCTGTAAAATTATTACTCACATGCTATGATGAAACATACTATTGCTCAAAACCAAAGATTGTAAGAAAAGTGTATTTCTCAGAAACTATACATTTGTGGTGTTAATAAATTAATATAGTTAAGATAAATCTCATTATGTGTCCAGAGTTGGCTATGGTCTCAGCTCTATATCCAGTTTGCAGCACAGAATAATTATTTTGAATGAATTTGTAAAAGGAATTAGGATTTTTCCAAGCCTTGTACTGTGCAGTTCTTTGCACAAACATGTATCAAATTAATATACCTTCTTCATCATTGTCTTTTCCACTATCCCCAATTCTCAGTTCTCTAAACACACAATCAGATGTAGATTTGTTTCTCTTATCATTCAGTTCATGGAAGTTCAATTAAAAGAAATGACAAAGTAAGCATATTAGCTCATTCCTGACCCACGACCTCAGTTGAAACAAGAAATGAGTGAAGGAATCGTCCCTTCGAGAGATGTGGCCAGTGACTGGAAAGGTAAAATGTTTTTCCCAAAATACTGGAAAAAAGAAAGGAAAGAGTTTTCATTTGGTGTTTGTGAACACATTTCCCTGCCCCTCCCCTAACATCTAAACCCTCACAGAAAGTGCAAAAGGAGAACTTTTTTGGATGCATAGATGTTAACGGAGGATATTTGGTCCTCCAGATGATGGCAGCCTGACAGCACGAAGAACTACAGAAACATGCGAGGATGGAGCTGAATGACTATTAGCGTCCCCTGTGCCTTGGTTGTTGGGCTGGGCTTTTCCTGTTCTATCTAGAGCAGCTCTTTGTCGGAGCCTCTTCGGTTGTGTTGTGGCACCCCGCAGGAACCAGATACTGCATTTCAGAAGATTTAAAGCAGCAGTATTAATCCCTCAGTATTAGCCACGCTGATCAATTGTAACCGAAAGAAATGTACTTATTTTGCAGTATATGGCGAAAGGTACATCCACTAATGGAGCTGTAAGCAAGGAAACCAGAACACTCCCTCCTTGCTTCTCTCCCAAGACGCCTCTCCTCGTTTGATTGAAACACTTCTGAGAGGACTAGCAGAATGAAGAGGGAGAAAAGGCATTACTGGTGCACTGGCTGGAGTAATCAGGTCAGCCGTGGTTGGCAACATGAAGAAGGATCCACAACTGTGTCACACTGCTTTGCTGCAGCCTTCGAGGGAAATCAAGTGGTTGTGCAGTGGCTTTTTGTGCCTTACAAAATGACTACCATTTACTAAAAAGAAAGGCTAAGACTTTTCTTTCTTTCTTTCTTTCTTTCTTTCTTTACTTATTTTTACCAAGAACATGAATTGGTATGTTGTATACATAATGATCACATTTATCATAGTTATTTTGTACCTGTACTTGATGTATCTTGGTCTCCCGCCCCTTCTAAGACTTTTCTATATAGGACACATTTCTTCTTCACAGTGGATCTTAACTCTGGACCTGTGTGGTCTGTGCCTGCCCCCAACACTAATCCCAGTGACTTCTCTTCACGGTGCTCTGGCCCACCTGATCTTTCCTGAACATGTACTCTGTCCCCCTTTCTCCACCTCTTTTCTACTTCTCCTTCATAAGAGAACATAATGGTCCCTTAGACTAGACAGTTTTCTGAATATCTTTGCAGATTTTTCTGTCCTTTGATCAAACATTATCTTTTCAGAGAGGCTTTTTCTACTACGTGGTCTGAAACTCACCATCGCTTATTATTACCTAACCCTGTTATTTTACTTTATAACACTTTTCACAGACTGAAGTCATCCTGTATCTTTACTTACCTCCCTTTCTTTGTGTCTTCATCTCCAGAATGTAAGCTCCACAAGAACAGTTTACTGTTTTCTACACAACTATGCTATGAGTGCCAGAAATATGTTTAGCACATAGTGGTTGTTCATCCAACATTTGTAGCAAAACAAATTTGTAAATGGCATGATTATTATCACTGAGTAAATCAGTAAATTGTATTTTATTTCATTTTTTTCTGAATATAAATTTTTATTGGTACATTTTAGATATACATAATGATCATGTGCATCTTAGGGGTTTTGTATCTGTACATATTATATTTTAATTTTCCTTTTTTCCCCTTTCCCTCCCCTCAAAGGGAGGGGAGTAAATTGTATTTTAGAGAAGTCAACTAAGTTGCCTATAACCACTAAGCAACAGTGAAGGGACCTAAACTCAGATGTGCCTAGACTTGATTCTCTTTTCTCTCAGAATTACCTCACCATTCCTTCAGGACATTTAATTCATTTGTGTAACTTCTTTGTTAAAAAAATTGGATCAGCAGTGAATCATTTGTCTGGACAGTTTGTTTCAGAATCCTCAGAGTTCAATTTGAACATTGTTTTCTTCCTATGACTTAGCATTTAAAAAATAAATAAGCAAATGAATTTTTTAAAAAAGAAACAGAAAACATCCTACTTTCTTGACCAGAATTTGTAAAAACCTAAATATTTTTGGTTTTATTGTTTTGTTTTTAATGACAGCTTTATTGACATATAATTTATACATCATAAGATTTACCATTTAAATATGCAATTCAGTAGTTTTTAGCATATTCATAGAATTGGACAACCACAACCATTATCTATCGTCTTCATCACCCCTCAAAAAATTTTGAACTCATTAGCTGGGTTTTCCCATTTTTCTTTCTCCCCTGGAACCTGGAATCCCCTGATTTACTTTCTGACTGTATTCTGGAGACATAATATAAATGCAATGATGCAACATGGGACATTTGTATCTAGTTTCTTTTTCATAGCATGTTTCCAAATTTTATCTATAGTGTAGCATGTGTCATTATTTTATTGCCTTTATAAGACTAAATAATATTCCATATGCCACATTTTGTTTAACCATTCATCAACACATAGGCATTTGGACTGTTTCCAAATTTAGCTCTCACAGCTGATGCTGCTATGAATATTTATTTACAAGTTTGAACCTAGACATGTGAGTACAATTCTCTTCGGTGTCTACCTAGAAGTGGAATTGCTTGGTCATGTGGTAACTCTGTGTTTAGCATTTTAAGGAAATGCCAAACCATTTTCTAAAGAGGTGACTCCATTTTATATTCTCATTAATAAACATGGTAATTTCAATTGTCCCACATCCTCGTTGGTATTAGAAAATGTACATCTCTTTGGTAAATATCTATTCTAACCATTTGCACATTTGGAAATTGGGTCATTTTTTCTGGTTTTTGTTTGTTTGTTTGTTTTAGTTTTAAGACTTCTTTATATACTCTGAATAATGAGTCCTTTACCAGTTATATGATTTGCAAATATTTTCTCACAGTATATTGATTTAAAAAGACTTCATTTTTTGAACAGTTTGAAGTTCACAGCAAAATTGAGTGGAAGATACAAAGAACTCCCATAAGAGTCTGTCCTCACGTGTGCGTAGCTTCTCCCATTATCTACACTCTCCAACAGAGTAGTACATTTTCTACACTTAATGAACCTACACTAAGGCATCATTATCAACCGAGGTACTCAGTGCCTATCAGAATTCACTCTTGGTGTTGTATATTCTATGTGCTTGGACAAATGTTTAATGACATGCGCCCTTCACTGTAGTAGGATAAAGAGTATTTTCTGTGCCCTGAGAATCCTCTTTGTTCTGCTTTTTCACCCCCCCTTCCCTCCCTGATAACCTCTGGCAACACGAAGGTTTTCACTGCCTCCGTAGTTTTACCTTTTACATAAAGTCATATAGTTGGAAATCGAGTACACAGCCTTCTCAGATTGACTTTCACTTAGTAATCTGCTACATATGCTCCATTTTTTTTCAAGCTAAATGGCTCATTTCTTTTTGGTGCTGAATAATATTCTATTGTGAGGCTATTCCTCAGTTTATCTATACATTCTCCTACCAAAGGATATCTTGGTTACTTCTAAATTTTGACAATTTTGAATAAAGCTCCTGTAAATGCCTCTATGCAGTACAGGTATATGTTTTCAAATCCTGTGGGTAAACAAGAAGATGGCAATTCCTGGATCGTGTGGTAAGAGTTCATTGAATTCCAGAAGAAACTGCCAGATTGTCCTACCAAGCAGTCGTAATATTTTGCCTTCTCACTAGCAGTCTATGAGGGTTTCTGTTGTTCCACATCCTTGTGTTGTCATGAGTCTGGATGTTGGCCATTCTAACGGGTGTATAGTGTTGGTCATCTTAATTAGCATTTCCACAGCAACACATGATGTGGGGTATCTTTTCATATGTTTATTTATCATTAGTGTATCTTCTTTAGTGAAGTACCTATTACGTCCTTCCTAGTCTTATCATTCATTTGAGTTGTTTGTTTTCTGATTTTAAAGAGTCCATTGTATCTTTTCTTTTTAATGTTTTTTTCCATGCATATCTTTTGCAAATATTTTTTCCTCTCTGTGGTTTGTTCCTCATTGTCTTGACAGTGTCTTTCACAGAGCAGTTTTAAATTTTAATGAAGTCCAGTTTATCATTTCTTTCTTTCATCAACTGTGCCTTTGATGTTGTATCTAAAATGTCACCGTCAAACTCAGCATCATCTAGATTTTCTCCTATGTTACTTTCTTGGAGATTTTTTAGTTTAACATTTTTATGTGTATATCTAGGATTCATTTTTAGCTAATTCTTGTGAAAGACTATGTCTTCTCCTTTCTCTCTCTCTTTGCATGTGAATTTTTATATGTTATCCCACTATTTATTGAAAAGATTATCTTTGATCTACTGTGTTATATTCACTCCTTTTTCAAAGATCAGCTGACTAGATACATTAGATCTGTTCTTTCATTGGGTTTTTTTTCCATTAATATTGCAGTATCATATATTAATTCTTGAGATCCAGTAGTTTTCAGTCTTCCAACTTTGTTCTTACATAATGTGTCTTGCTTCTTTAAATGAAATTCAGAATCAGTTTGTTGATATCTACAAATAACTTTGATTTGAGTTGCATTAAATAAACAGCTCAAGCTGAGAAGAACTGTCATTCAGACAATATTGAGTCT
This sequence comes from Hystrix cristata, assembly GCA_004026905.1. Lineage (NCBI taxonomy): Eukaryota > Metazoa > Chordata > Mammalia > Rodentia > Hystricidae > Hystrix > Hystrix cristata. The sequence continues at coordinate 31,161 of PVJO010011664.1, forward strand.
TCCTAACTGGAATATGGAATATATCTCCATTTGTTGAGTTCTTCTCTGATTTATTTTATCAGAGTTTTATAACTTTCATTGTATAGATCATGTACATACTAAATTTTTAACAAAGTATGTTATTTTTGTGGGGGGTTACAGTGAATGGTAATGTATTAATTTTAAATCCACTTATTCATTGCTGAAATATAGGAAAGTTATTGACTTTGTATATTAACCTTGGATCTTGCAACCTTGCTATAATTCTTATTAGTTCTAGGAGAATTTTGTTGCTGATGATTCTTTTAGATTTTCTATTTGGACAGTTTTTATCATATGGGTTGTCTTTTCATTTTCTTGGCTCTGTCCTTTGGAGCACAAAAGTATTTTTTTCTCTCCACTTTTATAAAGTCCAATTTGCCTACATTTTTTGGTGGTGTTGCATGGGCTTTGGTTTGTATCTAACAATTCATTGTCTTCCAAGAATTTTAGTTTGAGCTCTTATATGTAGTCTGAAATTAATTTTTGAAATTAATTTTTGTGTATTGAGACAGTAGTCCCACATTTGTCCTCCTCCTCCCCACCTGTTAATCCCTCCTCCTCCTTTTATTTGCATGAGGATTTCTAGTTGACTAAGTATAATTTATTGACTATTTTTTCTCTCTTGAATTGTCTTAATACCCCTGTCAAAAATAATTTGACTCCAAAAAATAAGGACTTATTTCTGATAAAAATCCATTTTTATTTCCTTATCTTCTAAAACTGTTTTGATTTTAGATCAATTCCCAGATCACTATTCCGAGAATCTCAGACCACATTCTCTACACAAGAAATCCTTTATTGCTAGTATCCCGAGGTTTTTCCCAGGTCAGTTCAGGAGCAGACCCTCAGGCAAGAATGTAAGCGCAGGTCACAAATACTTAGAAGTTGTAGGAATCATTAGTTTAGACTGGAGACGGACACAAGGAAGGGAAGGAAGACCATAAGAGCATATTATTAAGTCATCTATAAAGTGGACGACTGGAGCTCAATATTATGAAAAAACACTGAAGAGAGCTGAAATATATTTCTCCATCTTGTGCTACCTAAAACCCGATGGTACTGGGGTGCTTTATATAAAATCCTGATCATAATTATTTGAAGCTTGTTTCTGAGACTATTATAATTTCCTATTACTTCCGGTCTGTTGTATACACGAGAAGAAATGGTTCTCTGTAGTTCTAGAATGAACTTTTAGCCACCGAGATGCAGATATTGTCAGGCAGAAGGAGGCTGGAGCCTCCTTACAGGGCTAACACAGTAGGGTCAGAGAGTTTTGAGAAAGGCATTGATAGTATCTATTATACATGCCTACCTGAGATTCTTCTTCTGAGTAGATGGTTAAAAGCCAGGTCCTCCCTGTGGGAGCTCGGCTTTGACCCAGGCACCACTTCCAGAGACAGTCGGAGAAATATGAGGCAAGAGAATAATGCCAAGTTATATTTGCAATAATATATCATCCTGAGCTGATGTGCTGGAGAAAATAAAACTTAGTTCAAATGCAAAGCAGTAGGGAAATGAGGTACTTTTGTGTTTGAGGTCACTGCTTTAGTCAGGAGTCTTGGCTTGCAAGTGACAAAAACTAAATTTGCTTAAAGAAAAGTACACTATATGGGCTATATATTTTCAAACATAGAGAAAGCAGGTGGAAGCTGCCCTTTGGGAGGTTACGAACCGGGGCCTCAGATACAATTATGATTCTGTCTGTGCATTGTGGTTTTTTTTAAATCTTCAGATCCTTTGAAAAGAAAGAACATGATTTTCTGCAACTTTTGGCTCGTTTCCTTTTAGCTACCTAATTAGAGAGAAATGAACACTTCCCTAGCAACTACAATTTAAAACAGTCTCAGGAAACAATCCAGTTTGGCCTACTTTGATAACATAGCCTATGCTAATCATGCCTTGCAGAAGGATATTGCTCTGATTTTGGTTTTGGCCATCTCTTTGTGTCCAGAAGGTACATAGAAAAGCAGAAAGAAGGCTGAGCAGTTGAAGGAACTGATGGAAATATGTCGCTGACCCCTCTGGGAACACATCAAGGGCTACACAGAAGCAAACCAACCAGTAACACTGTTGCGCCCCATGAGTTCTTGTGTACTCCTGAAAAATGCCAGGACCCTCAGCTCTCAATGGGACGCTACTTAAACAGCTTAAGGGAGATCCCGCTTCTTGCAACTCTTACAGTCCTTTCGATGTCTTCTATCAAATTAGAGCTCCAGTGAAGTTACATCATATTGTAAAACACCCGATTTCCTTGTTGATATAATTGCAAAGAGGTAATGAAAAATGAGAACAAGCTCATCTATTTTCATCTTTTGTAAACTCTTCAAATACTGGTTCATTTAAAAAGAAGCTGCAAACTTCAGGGCTGCCTAGGTACCAAGAGAAATTCAGCTATGTTTTTGAAATAGTGATTGACATGAAATATCAAATAAGCAGTCCTCGAGCAAAGATTAGAATGAAGAAAACCATATGTTTAGGAGTGGTTCACTAACTGTTTCTAAATAATTATCATCCTTCATAAAAGTCAGGAATCCATCAAATTGCCAAGCAACCGGCCATCCTGTTTAACCAGCCATCCTGTTTTGGGGAGGGGGAATGTTACGATCTGAGTATTTGTGTTCTCCTCAAATTCATATGTTGAAATTCAATCCTCCATGTGCCTGTATTAAGAGGCAGGACTCGTTGGATATGCCTAAGTCATGTGGGCAAAGCCCTTACATCACGGACACAAAGGAGCTCATTTGTTGTTTACATCATGTGAGAAGTTGTGATTCTACAAACCAGATAGCAGCTTGTTGGACACCAAATCTGCTGTTGCCGCAATCTTAGATTTTCTAGCTTGCAGAACTTGGAGAAACAAACTTCCGTTGTTCGTACCCAACATCATTTAGGGCATTTTGTTACAGCAGCCCAAATGAACTAAGATAGAGAGCTTAGGCTTTTTGCTTAAGAGAGAAAAATCCTTGCGAGTAAGAATTAAGAACACTGAAACTAATCTTACTAGCGATGTGACAAACATAGCAAGTAGTTGCACGCTAATTCAGGCTCTCACCTTTAATTAGGACTTGGGGAAGCTGAGCTCTGCTGTCTTGAGTCTTTGGAAATGAACTCTCACGATCAAAGAGCTACCGTCTTTAAATAATTTATGTAGATATCCATTCTAATTACAGTAGGCATGCAATATTAGATATGAATACGGTCTTTTTTTATCTTGAGATTTAGTGGCTGCTGCTACAAATGAATAGGCCCCTGTTCAGAAAGAAACAACATCTGGCATAGTCCCACTTTGGGGATAAGGATCGAGCATGCTTGGGGCTGGAAACCTTCTGTGACTGGCCGGAGCAGGTGGGAGGAAGACCCTGCCAAGGTTGCCTGGCGGGTCACTCTGCAGGTCTTAACAGCTGCCCGAGGACAAAGCAATCTGTTTCCACTCTTCTGAAAAGGGGCAAATGTCCTCCCTGACTCAAAGCAAGAGTGGATTAAAATGCAGCTAAGCATTCAATGAATCATTAGACAGATATTCGAAGTTTCCTAAAAAGATCCCTGCTGGAAAGATGAAGTATGCAAACTCTGCAGAGAACTGGGTGTAGCCTTTTTGTGTCACCAGGAACACTAAGCCTGCCCTATCCTGACTTTTAGGGGCGAGGAGAAAAGCCCATGAGAAACACCTGGCAAAGAGGGAGATGGAATTCAGTTGCAGAGAGCTTGCCCAGCACGTATGAGGCTCTGGGCCTGGTCCTCCGCACTGAGAAAGAAAAAACAAAACAAAGGGAAAGGGTAGCAAAGACGAGTTAGGCCGTAAAATTTCAGATGTCTTCCCAACTTTTATTACAGTAAGTCCCCTGATTTATGAACAAGTTCCATTCCAGGAGATCATCTATAATTCAATTCATTTGTAAGCTGGACAAAGTGAGTCTTATGCAACTTTGACACAAATATGCAATGTAAAGCACGCGAAAAGAGTTCACACATTTCTCCATGATCTTGCCCTTGTTCTCTCGAATTGTGCCAGTGGTAGAACGGTTCATGTCATGAGAATGAGCAACGTCTACCCTCTTTTTGCCTTGGTCCAATCTCTCTATTATTTTCACTTTTGTTTCCGTGGTTATTGCTTTGGCCTTCCTAGCAGTTCCCTCCACATCACCACTGCTTTTCCTCTTGTTCGAGACACCCTGTGTGTGCTGTGTCCTGCTGTACACTATTGCACTGTAAAGTAAGCACACGCCAGCACAACTGTGATATTGTGTGGCAGACACAGGAGCTCCTTCCACGGTTTGTTCGCATCTATGAATGTTCCTAATGTGAGGTCTGCTTGTATCTATGAAAATTCGCAACTCAAATGTTTATAAGTTGGGGACTTACTGTAGTATCTTCTTACTTTCTGTTTCAATGTAGCATTTTCTCTTTCCTGTCGGTTATCTGGTACTTTCTCTGTTTCTTCTAGATGCCCAAGCTGACAGAGTATAGAAGTTATTTTCAGAACATCTACTCACGGTCACATTCTAAAGAAAGTTAAAGAAAGAAGGAGAAAGAAAAAAGAACTGAGCAGGGAGACTGGCTAGCATACTGAAAATTCTATTTAGTTAGTTTTTTTTTTTTTTTTTTTTTTTTCTGATTCATATGTTTCTAGCAGCTTTCTTTAGGCTTCTGGGGAAAAAATAAGCAATTATATTTTTTTTTCTTTTTCTTTTAAAAAAACTATTCAAATGTCCTGCTTAAACTCACCAGTCCACATTTGTTTCATTCATCTGCCTTTCCATTGGAGTAGAAAAGATAGATTAAATGTTCCTACCACTTGGTTTAGAGATAGATTTTATTAATCACCAAAACTACCCATAAACATCCATAAACTCAACCCATAAAACACCCTTCTTGATATTTATAAAAGCCTAATAGCCTACTGTGGTCCGGCTCCTCTGCAGATGCTCAGTTAGCGCCCATCACTTCCCCAATTCACATCTTGACTCTTTCGTGAACACTGACTGCCCAACATCTTGGCTTTAAAGGTCAAACTTTGTGCTGACTAACTTTTGACCATACATTACCAGCTTGACTCTTGGAGCGTTCTCTGACAAAGGTTTCACAGCTGTTTTCTGACTTCATTTACTGTGTGTGTGGGTGAAACAGTTAAGCCACAGTTTTCAAATCTATGCAGCTTTTTTTTTTCACCTCCTACATGGAATAAATTCCATGAAGGAGGATGTTGTAATTAACAGTTTTGTTCATGGGAAATAAAATGTGGAAGTCAAGGCTCTCAAGCAGCCGTAGTTGAGACGTGCATAGACGATGTAGGTGGGACAGCAGAGGCAGGAGGGAGACTTAATTCAATGAAGATGAACACAGTGTTTTAAGGATGTCAACGATCGAGATTGTTGGTGTCACATAAGTGAGTCAGAAAACATGATAGAGGGATTTAGCTCAGCGGTTAGAGTGCTTGCCTAGCAAGTGCAAGGCCCAAGTTCGATCCCTGGGACCAAAAAAAAAAAAAAAAAAAAAAACCACGATAGAGGAGGAAAGAGTAAAAAAGATGATGGATGATGGATGGGAGAAGTTTCAAAGCAGGAGTGAATATTCATTGTTAGAAAAATCTAAAACATTTTTCAAGGCATCTAAGAGACTGAGGTACAAACAGGTATACTGGGCTTGTATGTGTTTCCTAACACCAGACAAAACCAAATCAATATTGACAAGGAAGTCAGACATTTGTGGTTAGAGGATGATGAGTTTGAGAAAATTCTCTTTTGAACAAGCCCAATGCACTTGAAAACCCTGAGTGCAAAGTTTGTGCTAAAAGAAAAGTGAAGTTGTTTTAGCAATTACACTAGATTCTGACATGGAATTCAGCTGGTGTGAAAATCCACTCAGTGGAGCACAGACATATTGCCCGACCTTGCATTAGAATAAGATTTTCAAAAGACTAAATGTACTCTAAATTGAACAAGGATCAAATGCTTTTATAAATACCAATATTAGACAGATATAAAGAATAGCATGTTCCGCTGGAGCCAGGAAAAGACAGACATTAGAAAAAGTAGGTCAATGGATACTTTGCTTAGAACTTAGGTCCATGGTTGCCATTGCTACATTGAATTTCATAATAAAATGCCAATGAAAGTAAGGAGCAAGCCACATCTGTTCATATTATTTGCAGAATAAACTTCTTCTGTGATGACAATGGAAGCGACCCTGGTGCATACACATGTCTATCATACAAGACGTCATCCCATGAGGAAGAAGGACTGACTTCTACAGTCTTATCTTCTATCTCTCAGGTACATCAAAAAAGAAAATAAAAAGATAGCTGTCTTCTCTTAAACTTTTTGGATCTAAATCACCCCTCTATTTTTATAACTTTTCCGCCTACTGTCCTCTCCAACATTTTTTTCTGTCAAACAGCAGAAGAGAAGAATGGAAATTGCAGGGTTTTACTGATATCAACTCACTGCAGGAGTCTTACTTCTTAAAACAGAAAGATCAGATGTTTGACCACACACATTTTCTCTCCTCCCTGCATTGGAGAAGGCCTGGAGGACAAGCTGCAGTCTGACACCTCTTTGACCTTGCAGGACGATGCGTTTTTACCGCTCTCTGGGCTGGACTCGGTGTTGCATTCCAGGCCGAAAGCAGACCTCTTTACACGGGGAGGTCTGACTTAACCCAACCTTTCAAATGCACCAGATCTTTCTTGTCTTCTCTCTACACTCCCACTATGTCTTTTTCCAGACACTAACAAAAATGTAGGTAAAGTGAAGTATATAGGATTGTAATAAGGGATGAGGAGTGGCCAAGGGACTCGTGAGAGCTTCCCTTGTGAGTTCCTCGCCTCTGATGCTGGAAAAGTCAAAATAAGGGTCATCGGCTAATATCAGAATCTGGTTATGTATGATGTCAACAAACTCATATATATTCTGTTGGCCTCAGGGTCCTGTATTTTTTAAATATGTGGTTTTGATCATGTGATATTTTATTAATGATTGTTCTTTGGTAATAATAGCATGATAGCAGAAAAAGACAAGTACCTGACTAAAGCAAGGAATGTATGTGTCGGCAACATTTGGGAAAATTCATCTACCATTTGCATGTCAACAGTTTTAAAGACTTAGCCATCATCGCCTCCTAGTTGCGTTACTACGCACACACTAGGCGTTTATTGCCTCTGACAGGAGGTAGAACCAAGCGAGCTACTTCAAAACACTGCTGTCACAATGATGTCACAGTGGTTCAGACCTTTGGATTGTTTATTAGTTCGTGGTATATGTGGCACTAACTGCTTGTTTTATTTTATTCTCTCTGTTTTGCAATAAATTATCATGGCTGGTTGGCTTCTTTGCTGAGTTGCTCTTAAATTTGCCCTGAGGCTAATAGGCACAGCGTAGCTGATGAATGTGATGAGATAACTGTGTCAAACACTGCTGGAGAAATCCTGGTCCATATGTGTTAGCAATGAAGGCTGAAGTTCCCATATGAATAAGTGTGCATAAGCTTGTGCATGTATGCGTGTGTGTGTAACAAACCTCTGTTGAACGTATCACGCATTCATTAATTTATTGATTCACTCATATAACAAATTTTGGTTGATCTAATATACCGGGTGCTGAAGATAAAATAAACAAAAACAAGTTACCATCTTGGCTCTTACAGAACTCACTAATAAGAAAGAAGGATATTACTCAAATAATAGAAAAATAATAGGCAATGTTAATTGGAGAGGAACTATAGTGCTGGAATATGCTCAGATCTTAGTTAAATGATGAGAATGAAGTGACTTTGATTAAAGGTTTTGGAAAGGAAAGTTGCAGTTATGTGTTCAAGTGTATTTAGGGATATTGTAAATAGTACATTTTCTTGCTAAAAAGTCTATTGCTTCAATGTAATTATATAGAATTGTTTTTGTCAGAGGAAGAACATGTCTTAATATCCAGATATTTAGAGATTAAGTCAAAAGTGGGCGAATGGTACTGTGATTGTAACCACAAGATAATAGAAATTACTGAGGGAAGCTATGCAGGAGTTTGGGTGAGGGAAGTGTAATAGATCAAATGCTGAAAGTCTTGGTGGCTGGATGAAAGAAACATGCAGAGCTTGCGTGCTGAATGATACATGGAGGTAGGTGCATGCCACTGTGTCTCCCACCTATGTATATATGGCACATGCACCATTAGTGTAACTAGAGAAATGGAAAAGAGTTCATATTGCCATGTCTCTTCTACCAGTTATTTCTATTATTCTAGACTCTTCTAGTACTGCGCTCCACTGTTCCTGCTGCAGATGGTGCTACTAAATTAGTTGGGCTGCTCATTATTATGTCAACCTGGAGTTTCAGTTGATGTTCTTGCCTCCCAAAAGATACTCTCAGGAGTGAACCTATAGGTTAAGGAGCCAAAATCATGCTGAAAGGAGCCAGTAATTAGAAAGGCTAAGGCAAGGCTAAGAAGTCTGGTATCATAGTAACGGATGTACATGGTTTAGTGTACTGAAAAGATGGAGGTGATGGCTCCTTCTGATTTAGTAATGTGTGCTGCTGTCTCAGTTCAGGCTACTGTAACAAAATACTATAGACTGGGTAGTTCAAAAAATGAGTGTACATGTTTGTCACAGGTATAAATGTTAGGATACGTCCAAGATCAAGTCCCTGTTTTGGTCTCATTGGAGACCTTTTCCTGGTTTGCAGATGTCTGTAGTCTCACAATGATTTCACATAATCGAGAAAGAGCAAGTTCTGGTTTCTTCTTATCGGGATGTTAAATCCATGTTCAGGCCCCTGCTCCTGACATCATCTAAGCCTAATTTTCTCCTGAAAGCCTATCTCTAAACACCATTACATTCAGGATGAGGGCTTCGATGTATGAATTTGGGAGGACACAAACATTCAGCCAGTAAGAACCAAATTAAGCATTTATTTCAATGACCTAACTTGGAGTCACCCAGTCAGCAAAATCAGTGTATTTACATGACTGGATCCAGAAATAACTGCTTGTTGTGCCATGATGTCTCTTACTAACAATTTGATACCTGATATTTAGAAGTGGGTCATTTAATTTTTACATAATTGGTGATTTTCAAGGTAATTTTCTCTTATTGATTTCTAGCTTGATTTTATAATCATCTGAGCATATACTTTGAATAATTCTAATTCTTTTAAATGAGTCATTTCTTTTATGGTACAGAATGTAGTATCTTTGGGGAATGTTCCATGCACACTTGAAAGGCATGTGCATTCTGCTGTAACTAGGTGGCATGTGCAAAAAATGTCAATTAAGTAAAATTAGTTGCTAGTATAGTTGGAGTCCTCTGTACTTGACTGATTTTTCTAACTTGTTCTATCAAATACTGACAGAGAAGTGTTGAAGTATATGACTATAATCTAGACTTTCCTTTTTTCTCTCTCGCTTTTATAAGATTTTATTCCAAATAGTTTGTAGCTTTGTTGTTAGTCCATTAATAAAAACTCTCCTTGAAGAATATGCTTCTTCATCATCATACATGTATTCATCCTGGCTAATATTTCTTTCTTTGCTAATATTAATATACCTATTTAGCTTTCTGTGAATTAATATTTTCATGGTATTTCTTTTTCCATTTTTTAAATTTAGGCCTTTCTATGTTTCTATAAAAGTTGATTTGCTGAAAGAGTGTATAATTGAAAGTTGCTTTTTTATTAAATCCAACAGTTTGTGCTTTTTAGCTAGTAGTTTGAACTGTTTATGTTAAATGCAATCATTACTATATTTGTATTAAAATCTCCATTGGTGTGTCTATTTTTCTTTTGCTATTTTTTATTTTCTTCCATAATTTTAGTGTTTTCATTATTCTGTTTTATCATGACTATTAGTTTATTATTTATACTCCTTTTTAATAATTTAGTAGTTGCTCTAGAATTTACAATATGCACAAAAAATGCACTACAACTTAACAAGAGGAAAAGGACCTTAAAAAATATGTTTCTAAATTTCTTTTTTATTTTGTTTTATTGTCACATACTGTATTTTACTTTTTAAATATACTATGAGCACCTAATACATTGCTGTATTTTTTTCTAGTTCACTTCATTTCCTTGTGTCTATCTGACTTCTATTAGGTAGGGTATCCTTCTACCTGAAAAAGACCTTGTAACATTTCTTTTACCACTAAACTTGCCATGAATTCTCTCTTTTCTTGTTTGTTTAAGAAAGTCCGTATTTCTCACCTTTGCTTTTGAAAGATATTTTAACTAGATAAAGAATAGTGGATTGAATATATTTCCTTTTATTTCTTAAAATATGTAACTTCATGTTATTGTGGTTTGAATAATTTCTTATGAGAAGCCAGTAATTCATATATATTTCCTTTTCTATGTGATGTCTTTTTTTTCTGAACAGCTTAAGATAATTGCTGTTTTTTGTTTTCAGCAGTTTGAATGTGTGTGTGTGTGTGTGTGTGTGTGTGTGTGTGTTTGCTTACTTCAATTTTAGGCCTTCTCTTCACAGTTCACCTGGAAAAGGGTCTCTGCATGCTTGTCAAGAAATAGATCTCTGTTAATTATTACCCCCTATTTAGCCTGGAAGAGGAAGAACGGAGAACCATTTTCTGTTGCCCAGTATTCAGTATTCAGAGGGCATTGTTCTCCTGTATCACGGCAATAGGTTTTCTCAGTTCTTTCTCAGAAATCTTGTGCCATCCACAGCTTTAGGTCTGGGCCCAGCAAGGTTTTTCTACTCCTCTCTCAGAAATAGAGTATGTTTTTTTTTTAATTATTATTTCATTTCCCCAGATTCGATATGTTTTCTTGAGTGCCTTGGGACCACTAGGTTTTGTTGCCCTCTCCCCAACAATTTAGAGATTATTTTTCTCTTTTTTCCCTAAAAGAGAGAGGTGAGTATATTCTGTGTTTTACCCCCTGATCTCTCACCGTGCTAGAACTGCATCATAAGGACATATTTCCTAGACTCTCGTTCATCATTCCTGTGAGTTTGTGATCCTTTGCACGAAAGCCTGGCCTGAGTGAAATTCTCCAGCGCTGGTGTCGTCTATGGGTTATACATTCTCCTTCCAGCCCAACACTGACTTTTCTCAGATCATTTAAACATTAAGCTTAATTCTCTTACTTGTGACAGATAGTGTCTATTTCAGTAAGCAGGTGCTTACTGACACCACCTTCTTGGATGTGCTTGACTTCTTTAAGGGTTAGTTGGTAATCAACAGTTCTCTGCTGAGTTGAAGAAAAGTTATAGATTTTTCAGACTGCTTGGTGTTTCTGCTAATGCTGCTGTTATAGTTTTTTTTCCGTAAGAATAGGAGTGATGTTGCTGTTTATAGCATTCTACATCCTGAGCAGAAACTGAAAGTCCCAGCATACACAATATTTAGCTGGGCATGTGACCAGTTGTAATCAAATTCCCATTTCCTGGCCTCTCTTATGGCTAGATCTGGCCAAATAGTTGTACATGAAATTTGCTTTGCAACTTCTAGTGAATGTCTTTAAGGGAGGGGACATGTTTTTCTTCTCTTTCTTGGCCTGCTGAATCAGCTGCAGTCATGAGATCTGATGCAACCACCTTGCACCGTGAAGTGAATTTGGGAAAAGAGGCCACATCTCACAGCACATTAGGTAGAAGAAGTAAAGCGCTGGGTTACCTACACTGATATTCACCTGAGGTGAGAAAACAACTTCGAAATTGCTTAATTTGCTGTCTTCTTGGATATTCACTTTCATTGCTAAACTAAATCCTAACTGATTAGCTATATAATAATTTCACATCAGTGATGGACAATTGACAACCAGACAATGGTCACTTCAGGCATGAGGCTGCAGGTTAGAATTTCCGGAACAGACCACTTTCCCTCCTGCACATGCCTTCAGCACCCAGCGCCTGGCTCAGGATATTTGATACATAGTCAATAATGAAAAATGCAGGAATACTATCTCACTGTAATTTTTCCAGACTACAAATTTGCATTGCTATTTTTGTTATATACTTCCATGTAATGATGATTTATAGATACCTCCTGCACCTGCACCATGTAACCTGACCTTTTGTCCAAGATACGTCATCAAAAGAATGAATTATTTTTCTTTCTTTATTGTTCTTTCCCTTTCTGAGATGTAAGAAAAGCTAGAGGACGAACAAGAATATACCTAATGAAGAGGAACATGAGAAGCCAGGACCTGAAAAATTCAACTAAAAATAATCTCCTAACAGCTGAGAGTTGGCTCTAGGTTTTCTATTATGTCTGCCTGTTTACCCCTTTGATTCTGATTGAAATCCAGTTCATGGGCATGTTCTTAGAAGAAATCTTTCCTCTTTCTTTCTTTCTTTCTTTCTTTCTTTCTTTCCTTCTTTCTTTCTTTCTTTCTTTCTTTCTTTCTTTCTTTCTCTCTCTCTCTTTCTTTCTTTCTTGCTTTCCCTTTCCTAGAAAGACTCTGTCTTCCAGTTATTTATATCATATGCTGAAGAGCGAAACAGTCTTAACTAGTTCTATACTCTGTCACCAGGCCATCAATAAGTGCTGATGTTCCTATCAAGGAGCCAGATGTAGCCAGAAAGCATGTGAGCCATCCTGGTTAAACTCTAAGTTCTGCAAGACTAGGATCTTTGCCATCCACTTAAACTTGAAATGTCATAAAACGAAAAACTTGTAAGGTGGTTCTTATACCTACAGCAGCTCTTACTGCAAAAATACAAGAAACTAACACTGGAGGGATTTAATTGGAGTTGAAGGAAACAGTGTGAGAAATACTATCTGGCCATGTCAGAAGCAAAGAAAAGGCACGTTTCTCTTCTTTACGTCTTATTAGGACACAACTGCTCTCCTCAGCTTATCATCACTAATTGTGCTGACGTACATGAGCGACAATGTTAATCTCCTTGAGTCCCTCTCTAGCTTTGAAGAAGGTAAGATTAATAAATAACATTTGTAATCATGTTGCAAACAATTTACATAATGCAACTTGTAATAAATAACCACATTTAACACAAGCATTCATCAAAACCAATTTACACATCAAGTTTTTCACTGCGTGTTAAACCAAGCATTTACAAGAATAAGTTGGTTTCTTTCTGTGTCCTCTGTTCTCTCTGTTAAAGTAAAAATTTCTGTTAGATATGGTAATTTTTTGACTATTCTAGAGGCAACATTGATAGTGATGTATGTTGACTTCTCTGCTACTGCTACATGATGTATAATTTTGCACAGCATGTTGCTTCTGTCTGGAGTGAGAGGAAATTATTGTTTTAAAAATATAAAACCATTATTGATAGTCTGTTCTTCTCTCAGAAACTTGTCACACCAGGTAAACACAGTTCACCTTGGGAGAGACTGGATTTCCATGAACTGTCAACTCTTAAGTATTTACAGGAAAGGAGACAGATGCAACTCAGTAAATGAAATTCACAAACTATCTCCAAGAATCTTACTAAAATAATTTTTTGAGTTAGCCCAAACGTTAGCTAAAATCATCTCTAAACTGCTTTAGGTGTAACTGCTGCTCCTCTTTGTATATTCTAGAAAATTCTACATTACACAGTCACTTACAAATATGTGTACAAGGGAAAAAAATGGATCCACATTCTTTTTTTTTTCTTTTTTTTCCCACATTCGTATATTGACATGGAAAAATTGAAGTCAAAATTAGTGCTAACATAGTACATGTAGCAAACTCTCTAAGAGAAAGACCAACATATTAAGTTTTTGTTGGCATCCATTGTGGAAATCTGAATGATGATTTTCTTCCTTAAAAGTTCATAGTTTAAAGAAGGGAGCACATGAAGATGTTACCTAACATGGCATAAAGGACTTGACAGAAGTTGTTAAATTAGTTGTCTATTAATTCTATTATTCAACTGAACTTAATGTAATCATAAGGTCCATATAAGAATTAGGCAGGAAGATCAGAGATACAGTATAAAGATGGAAGATGATGATAGGATGATAAGGATAAGCTGGAAAAGGCAAGTGTCTTAGTCTATTCATGTTGCTATAACAATACACAACAGATGGAGTAATTTATGAATATGATAAATTTGTTTCTTATTGCTCCGAAGGCTACAGAATCCAAGATCAAGTCATCAACACTGGTATCTGGTGAGAGTTGTTCTTTGCCTTGTTGCTGTGTCTCCACATGGCAGAAGTAGAAGGGCAAGAGAATGCTCCTTTGAACCTCAGCCCTTTCATAAGGGTGCTAATCCCATTCATGGGGGCTCTGCCCAAAGTTCACACCTCTTAATCGCTTCCCAGAAGTTACATTTGTTGCTTTAGGATTATGGTTCACTTTTAGATTTTGGAGGGAATAACATCATTCAAACCATAGCAGTTAGGAAATGAGTGACCAATTTGATTAAAGTAATTCCTCAATCTCTCTTCTTCTGATAGTGAGGGTGATCCATATTTGGTCTTCTTTCCGTTCCATCCCTTGCTTTTCAACCTTAGAAAATTATTTATATGATAATATTAATTTATTTATATGATAATGTAATGTTGCCTCTGAGTGACTCTCCTTTGGAAATATACTTTCCTAAAAGATAATAAACTAGTTTAAAAAAAACTGAATGTAATATTTTGTATTCTAATAGACAACCTGAATCTGCCTTATACTGCAAATTTTGCCTGTTTCATATTGCTCTACCTCTAAAAGAATAAAGTACAGGTTATTTCTTGTATTAATTGTTTCGTGCATGTTAGTTTTGTTTTCCCTGAATGACTAAGTGCCTTAAAGATATAGAACATATTTTTCTGTGTCCCTCAGAAGCCTTCTGTAAATCTGTGATTGGTTAGTAGTGTAACCAAAGTCACATCAGCATTTTTGTCTAGGATAGGCATTAACTCTCTTTCAACCTGCTAATACTGGCATTAAGTGTCTGAAACAAATAACAACTTTGGAATTAAGTTTCACACAAATTCTTTCCCTTCTGGATTTTATACAACATTCCAATGTATGTCCTGGAAAATTGGTTCTCTTTAAAAAAAAAAAAAAAGCAACTTTATTGAACTAAAAATTTGCATTCCACACAATTCACAAACTTAAAATGCAAGATTTAATAGATCCAACATATTAACAGAGTTGTACAGTTATAAACATAATCAAACTTAGGTCATTTTTGTTATCCCAAATCAAAACGCTGTACCCACCAGTCATCATCTCACAATCCCTCCCCCTATATAGTATATAATCTATGATTTCCTTCTATTTATTGAATGATACCTAATTCTAAAAAATCTTACTCGCCTTTGAAGTGAGTGTGCACTATTTGTATTGTTTAGTTTTCCTGTTGCTGGACAAAATGCCAATGCCTGCAACTTAATGGAGGAGAGGTTTAATTTGGCTCACCATTTCAGAGATTTCAGTCTGGGGTCTGCTGGCTCCAAGGAGAGAACATCAGAGAAAAATGTCGTGGTTGAGCAGAGATGTCCAGTTTGTGGTGCATTTATAATGATGCAGTGCCAGAGAGGAAGGCGCCAGGGACCAGACATAGCCAAGGTTATGCCTCCCTACAAAAACACAGTCAGACTTGTGCTCCTGTAATTTCCTATGCAGCTCCCAAGACAATCAAATTGACAAGCTTAACTGTCACACTCTTGTTTTCCGTCCTTATTTCAATTATTTTTATCGCACAAAACTCACATTCTGATTTCCAATGACTTTCAAAGACAGTGGCTTCCGTTCTTGAGCCACAGACTCCAGATCTGTTCATGTATTGCTTGTGGGTTCTGCAGATCCAAAGAGAGTGTAATTTAGACGGTGTGAACAGAGGCCACAGCTGGTGAATCAGAGCCATGGCCTTCCTCACATCTCAGCCCACACGGATGTGCACAGGCCACCCCATAATCCACGAGCTCTGACACCACATTACCAGTTAGCATGGTTGTTTGATCATGAGATATGTACTTAATAAGACTGAACAGTTTATGAGAAAATCTGATAGTGCAGAACACGTCCAGATGCTGAAAAGGCCCGATTTGCCTACCACACGGATACATGAAACCAAGAGATTAAAAATGATTCCTCAAGCTCCCTTAAGACATCTAAATAGTAGATTTTTTTTCTTCCTAGAATGTCTTCACTGGACAACAGCTATATTTACTAGGGTTTTGATTTGGAGAAGTGAGGATAACATTAGCTATCCATTTTGCTAACCAACAGTAAATAAATAAGCAATTCAAAATAGGAGCAACAGGACACACATGGCAGTGACTTCAAGCATGGCAGAGGCAGCAGTGTCTTTGAAGTCGGTACACCTGTGGACATGACAGGTGTTTCCTGGGAGTTCAGGCTGGAATCTGTTTCCTTAGCCCTGTGAGGATTCTGTGAGCTGCCTGGCCCTTTATTCCCTTTTTGTTAGACTAGAAATTGCCAAGGGCTGCCACAAAGAATCCTGAACAACATACAGTGCCATCTAACCCAGGGCTGTGGGAAGAAGAAGAAAAAGCTTAACTGGCACAAAGACAAGCAGGAGAACTGCTAAAAGTAAACTTTTTTTGACAGTGAGTTTCTTCTGAGCTCAGCCCGTAACCCTACCGTCATTAGGAATGAGGACTCTTCCTGAGGAAGGTGGAGAGGGCTGGGCTGGGTTCTGGAAATAAAGAACAGCAGCAGCATGCAAATGTGGGGAGGCCTTTGGAGCCTCTCTGTGTCTCTTAACTTCACCTGAAACCTGCTTCAAATCTTTGGTAAAACAAGCTCTTTTTCTTTAGACCCAGAAATAAGATCCTTAATCTCTTTGAGAGCTAATGACTTCACAGAAAATCTGAGATATTTTTATTTATTGATTTCTTTTTTAATGTGTACTGGGGAAAAGACTGGAGTCTATAAAGAAAATTAGATGTGAAGAAGAGAAGAAGAAATTTTAAATCCCCTGTCTCAAATCTTGTTAAGAAAAAAGAAAAGCAGCCTATTTTCTACAGGTATTTCTTTATTGCTTCATGACTGACTGACACACTGCCCAAATGTCATTTGGTTGCCTTTGCCTGGCATTACTCACATGTCCTTGGCCGGCATGTGCAGGGTGACCATGTCTCCATGACGGTCCTTGTCACACTGGGTAACTTCAGACCACCCTCAGGTGGTTTGCTTCCCGCTGCCAACCAAAGTGGCCTCGTTGCTGCTCTCTCATCTACCCTGTCCCAGAGATAATGTCAGTTGTGCGTGTGGCCTTGTCAGATCCTGCCCTTTTCCTCACAATATCTGCTTTATCCTTCTTCCAAAATCAGTCTGCGTGCCTTAACGCTTGACTGAAAGCCCTCTCCACGTTATCACACACTGCTGTGGCCGCGCCACTTGGCCTGTGATTCTCTCCAGTAATCTTCCTTTGAAGTCATGGGAACGTTACAGTGGGCTCCGCGTTAACACCGCATTAACACACAGGAGCACAGAGGTGGCTGCATTCAAGTTCAGATTTAAAATAAATTCCCTACTTGTCATTCTTACTAGGTGCCACCTCAGACCTTGTTTTCTAGGCATTCTAAAGACACTACTGAATTATTATAGTAGTCTCCCCAAATGCCCCAGATTTGTTGGCGCTAATGCTGACATTCACCAAACTGCTTCTGGTAAAACACAACACGCCGCTCACTCTGGCATGTACAAAGGACAATCTTATATGTCTTGGACCTGCCCTGGCTTTGTGTGTGTTTCAATCTTGGTCATCATTTCGGAGCACGATGCCCTGTCCATCCATCAGTTCTTACTCTTTCTGCCCTAGAACAGTCTAGGCAACTGAAAACTGTACAATTTGGAATCAAATGGGCTGAAAACTCTGGCAGTTCTTCCTGTGAAATACTTTAAGACAGTTATAAAATTTTTGCCTCTCATTGTTTTCAAAGGTAAAAGAATAAGTAACATGCTGTGATTTATCTGACATTATGATGTGAGAATTAAAATTTAAATGACCCACCCCATTACCATAATATGCTAAAATAAATAACTCACATGTGTTTTCTGTGTTAGTAGGAGATCAGGTTTACTTTCATAGAGATGGCATATTCACTCCAATAACACAGGCCTGGAATAAAAGATTAAAAACATTTAAAATAAGATTTAATGTGTATATTGTACCGTGCAAGTGTATCAGTGGACACGATTAATAGCATATTGTACTGCATCAGTCTGTCAGTGGATGGAAAAATTCAAATAAACAAATTCTTCCATTTCTAGGTGATCTATTACTAGAACCCAAATTAATTATATTTATTTTGTTTTGTTTAAATTAAAATTTATTTCAACTGATACATAAAAACACAAAAGTTATACATACAGATGGAGTACCATGTGCTTATTCAATACATGTATGCATTGTGTATGTTTACATCAGGATAAATGTATCTATACATTCAAATATATATAATTTATCTATGATGAAAACAGTAAAAATCATTCTTCTAGCTTTTAGAAGTATATAATACATTGTAGTCATCCTACATTGTAACAGCCTACCAGAACTTCTTACTTCTATCTGTCGATAACTTAGTGATCCTTGATCAATATTTCCAATCCCTTTCTCTTCTCCCCTGCTGCTTAATTATCTTTATCTTAAATGTGGATATGAAGAATGCCTGGAGTACAAGAAACTGACTACTTAAATCAATAAAATGAATAAATAGTGTCGTGGCATTTATTGGAACAATAATTTCCAGGAATGAACAGATGTTTCTACTTTCTTACCTACACTTAGATCTATGTGGCATAACTTTTGAGAAGACCACTGTTTATCATATTAGTTGATTTTTTGCTCTATTTTCATGTCCTTAATGATTTTAATCTAGCCTCTGGGTAAATTGGGTTGTTTCTGTCTTCTGTATAATTGCTGGGATATAGACATTTACTCTGTCATTTCACCTTCCACTTCTAATCCTTTTCTTAAAAGCAGTCTGTGTGTCAAAAAAACACATTTTGCTTTAGGATTTGGTAGCCTTGTGACACAACAGAAAAATGTCTGCTGTCTAATGTTGCTGTTGGGTATAAATGAGGCTGATGTATTTTGGAAACTACCTGTCCAAAGCCACTGTACTTTGACTAATGGATCTGAACAGTGATGTCAACCTTGTTCTCGTCTAAACTCGTAGATGCTCAATGGCAAAACAGTGGTTTATTTTCCTAGGGAATCCAAGAAATAAAATGCTATAGTCTAAAAACAACTTGACATGGACATGACATTCTTTTCTAAGCTCTGAACACTCCAAGATCTGAGGTGAATAAGCTTCAGAAATTTGAAATGTCAATAATGAATGTCCTTTAGGTGTTTCCCCACATAAAAGAGTGAAAGGGTCACTTACTGATCTAGGCACGACTGGCCTTTTTGGCCTACGGCTTCCCGAGCCTCCGGCAACAGGAAAGCACAAGGACCCTGCAGGATCCCACTAGATCATTTCCGGGGATTTGTTTCACGACCAAGGTAGCTGATTCTGACTTACGACTTTGACTGGCTAAAAAAAAATCTGAAGTAATGTGCTTAGTTAGTGTTTGACAGTCCTCAAATCCATGTCGAATATCATAGTCCAGCTTCTGTATAGACCAAGAGCAGAATGCACATTTACTTCCCTGGACTGACTCAATATATTTTAGTCAAATTAATTTTCAATATATAATAAATAGATTTAATAAAAAATCAACATTTCTGAACACTTTTTAAAAATATCAGAAGATATACAATAGTGAACCTTCCTACCAGGCAGAACCCAGCCAGAGTGGAAGAGTGTTGCCCCATTTTTAGGGCACATAACCCAGTTCCTGTGTCCTTATGACCTCTGTTGCTTTCCCAGGCATGAGAGTGAGTCTCTGTTGCCGCTTTCATTTCACCAGTGTTTGGCACTTTCCTTAGAATGAGCAACAGGCCTCTGGGACAGTGGGATTGATAAAAAACGATAGACAGATTTGGGTCCCTGCCACTTGTGTCTCCCCATCTGCACCTAGATTTTAGCTAGCAGTCAAAAAGCTGACAGTCTGCGCTTTTTTAGCTGCTTACTACAAGGTACAGTGTGATGCTTGACTTCCCTAAACTCCTCTAACTCCTCTGCTTGAAGTGAAACTAACGACAAGTCTCTCGCGTTGGTTGTCAGAAAGGGGGTCTTATGTTCCCCTTTTTCCCACACCTGAGAGCAAAAAACAGGAAAAGCCCCTCACCATGCTAGATACTTCCCACTACCCGAATTTATCCAGCCCCTGACAAGGAGCATAACAACCGATCAAGTAGGGACCCCTCCTGGGGACGGGTGATGTTGGGCCCCAAACCCTATAAATCTACAACACCGGACCCGCTCAGGCAGTGTTTCAGCTCTGGGCACCCCACTGTTGGAGGTGGCTTTTGCTTTGCTATGACAATAAACTTTCTTCTACTTGCACTCTGGTCTCGCTTGCCTCCTCTTCTTTCTACCACAAGGAGAGAGACAGTTCCCAGGTGGGAGTGTGTCGGGGTACTCAGACCCCCGACCACAGACACATGTCTCTAGCAGAGGTGGAAACTGAGAGACTGAAGAAGTCGAAAAAGAAAAGTGGGCTCAATTATAATTTGAAGTGAGAATTATCCCACATAAATTATCTATTTGTACCATCATTCATTCCCTACAGATATTTATTTCAGTTTGCAATCTCATTTCTAAACCCCTCTGGGTTTAGGGACACCAGAATGGCAGTGCTTTAGTGCTGCATCATTTTCTCCACATGCTGTGGCTGCTTGAGATTATTTTCTGACCACATATTTTACATTCCATTGCCTTCTCACAAAATACCGATTTATAGCTACATAGCTCTTTTAGAAGTTTCTTTTTTTTGGGGGGGGGGCTTGTTGCTGGGGATCAAACTGAGACCCTTGCACTTGCTAGGCAAGTGTTCTACCACTGAGCTAAGTCCCCAAGCCCACTCTTTCAGAGCTTTAATCTAAATATTAAAAAAATATAGATTTGTAGCATTAAGAGATCAGAGTTATATTATAGAGTAGCTAATTACTCTTAAAATCCCCTACCATCTAGCTGGCACACTTATACAAATTGGATTTCTTCTCTTGCAAACTTTAGGAACTTGGGTAACTTAATGAAAAGGGAATTTATAAGAAGGCCATGATAGCGCTGGAGAAGATCAAGCTCAGCAGGAGGGAAGCAGGCCCTGTTCAGGGAAGAAGACCGGCAGAAGCCGAATGACAGTTTTATCAACACGCTTCAGATGACAAGTAGCATCTTCAAAAGATGTTTGCTTTCTATTCTTCCATCCATTGACTCCACATGCCCAACTGCCCTGGAGTGAATGACATTTCCTCCCTGGCAATGTTTCTGTGCTTTGATTGATAGTCTCACCAAGGCTACGAATGGGAGGAGAGGTAATTCTCTAAAAGAAAATCTGGATGCTTATGACCAGAAGAAAAAGGGAAAGGTTCTCAAAAACAGAGAAAATGTCCACTACAGGATCCGGCCATTATTCTGTAGCATACAATTTCCAATACCTTTAAATTATGCAAAGTTTTGATAAAAAGAAAAATCAGGTGACTCCTTTTGTGATTTTGGAACACACTCTAAGGTCGCCTTTCGTGGATATAGGGTCATTTGCTGTCAGCTCGACTCCTTATGGAAAGGTCTGGGGACCTAGTATGAATAAAAAAGTCTCAGTTTTGGTATTTCTAGAAAAAATTTTAGTAGCAGAACTCTGAGACCATGAGCAGAATTAGAAATTTTGTTAAAACTACCATAAAGCAGGAAAGCAGATCTAAGCATTGAAATGTATTTGAGATTTCCTCAATGTGAATGTCCCTCTTTACCATCACGCCCAGTTAGATTAAACCTTCTAATCCATGCTGACACTTTAGGATGGGACACTTGTGTTCCCCTCAGGATTTTCTGGAATAACTAAGAATGACCCATATTCTTATTTTGACTCGTGCAACTTAGGCTAGCCGCAGACTGTCAGAAGATGGTAAAAACGATTGCTTGGCAGAGAGCTGCCAGAGAGCATTCAGAGCTCGGGAGATTTCAAAACTGATATCAGAGGATATGTAAAGCTTGTGATGCTGCAGAGCTGCTGCCAAGATGTGTTAAAAGCAGAAGAATATTTATGCTGGAGGGAAGAATTACAATAGGGACACAGAGGGATTTGGGCTGATGAATTCAAAACCAAGTTGAATTTAGTATATACTGTGAACTTCTGTTTGCTAATATAACTGAAATGCCTTTAAAAAGCAGTAAGCTGGAAATATTCAGCATGCCACGGGGGCTTGTCAGGGAGAAGTGAGAAGATCTCTAACTGGTCTTCAGGCATGTGTGTGGCGCAGTGGGGAGCAAGGGTATAACCCGGGAAGTGTGGAAATATACTGAATCTGGCTGTACCGGAAGCAGATTTTCTAATCTGAGAAATAGGCCCGGCAAAGAGGAATCCTAAAATCCAAACAGAGATTTGGCTCAGGGTAGGATTTTTCAATGAAATTTCTTTCTCATCTTGCCCCTTTACCACTACTTCTGCTTTCTATTTCTATTTTTTTTTATTTTTATGTATTCGTCTTAATACAGATGAACTATATTTATTCACCTTTCCATTTTCTACTTCTCTTTTCTATCAATTCTCTATGGAATGTCCACAGACTTCTCTCATTTTGTCATTTTTATTTTTAAAAAATGAAACAGTAAATTTAATATGTGGATTTAATTTTAACATTTAAATTTTCTAGAGTCTTAATTTACAATATCAAGTATAAATGTACCTTAAAATAATTTTTTCTAATGTTCATTCAAATTCTTTGCCTCCCACATCTCTTCCCTGCTTCCTGAAGCTACTCTGCTGCTAAGATTTCTTACCCTCGTCTCTATTTCTGCTTCTTGAGTAAACACAGAGGTAGAGACAGCAGAAGAAAAGGTGAAAGGCAGTGGGGCAAGTGAAAAAGGCTTTAACGTAGCTCTCATATCGGGCTTTTGTAAGACCATCTCATCTCCTCGATTTCAAAAAATGTGTGATACATAAGAATCAAGTATTTCAATTCTTTAAGGAGAGATCTAGGCACAAGGTGTGAACAAAGAAATGTGATGAATGTTTACATTTAAAAAATAACTACAGCAAAAGACACACTGCCATTAATTCCTCTCAAACGACTCCCTTCTCTTCGAACACAACCTGTTGTTCTTGCCACTTTCTGAAGCAGTTCTGGAAGCAAGTTTTTGTACCTTGAATTGTGCTGTCATAGCTGCCTCGATGTCCTCGATCAGTTGAAAATGTTTACCATTTATGGTCATTTCAACTTTGAGGAACAGTCAGAGGTTGGCAGGTTCAGTGAATAAAATGGGAAGGACACTTGTAATGTCTTTACATGCCTGCTTTTCTTTTGGACATCTGGTAGAAGCAGCAGTCACCATAGTTTTTATCATACTTTGTAAAAACACTCCAGAAAGAGAACTTCCAGAACCGCCTCAGAAAGTAGCAAGAACAACGGGAGAAGTGTACTCAAAGCAAGTGGGAGTCTTTTGAGGGGAATTAATGGCAAAGTGTCTTTCATTGTAATATTTTTTTAAAAAACTTGGAAATTCATTATATTTTTGATCATTGCTTTTATGTGATTTGACTTATTCACTCTGGGGGAATTTTTATGAAAAATAATGTAAAACTGTGAATACAAATTCAAGTTCAAAATTCAATATTTAGCTGGTTCCAGTTTATTTGGAGAACCATAAGAATTTTTTTTCTGATTGTGGCAAATACCATACTACAACAATGACTGAAATAAACATTTCTGAGTAGCTGGTGAAGAACAGTGAGTGTGGTGGACTTAGTGTGGTCAACTTGAGCCAGAATGCCCAGCTGGACTGAGGTGATGTAGTTCTGGGCATAGAGGATCCACCTGAGGATTGTTGCTGATGCAACATAAAGGAAAACTGTAGCAGAAGCTAGTTGCAGGCTGTTTCCCAGGAGAAGCTCTGCTGTGGCTGGTTCTTCTGAAAGGAACTCGGCTGTTCTCACCACAGAAGGAGCTCGGGGCCTTGCTGTCGTCGAGGATGGCTGCCATTACTTCAGGGGAGCTCTGGTCTTCATCTCTGCTGCGAACATCATACCTTAGTTCCAGTAAAAATTTCTTCAGCCATCATCCGCAGACACGGACATACACAGGACAGTGCTGTGGGCTCCCAGCCCTTGATTGGATCATTTGGGACTCCAGTAAATAGACAAACATTTGGCACTCTTCCTGCATTTGGCTTATGGGTGAATATTGTAACTTATAACTGTCCTGTATTAAATCTGCTCTCTTACAAACCATTGACTCAAAAGGTAACTAATACGACATGTATAACGAAGCCACTGAGTTCCGGAGGAAAACAAGTGTTGAGTAGTTGAGGAGTTTAGTGAGCCACTTGTCCACTGCGGGTGGTTACTGGTCTGGACTTGGGCAGAGGAATGCTTGGGACTGCCTGTTGAAGATGGGAGACTCCACGAGGTCACCGAGAAACAAGTGAGATTCAGACAGCATGGAGATGGCAGGCAATGTTTGAATCTGTAAGCATCTAAAGAAAATAATTTGCTCAGTCAAGTAAGTTTCTCTACCTCAATATTATCGGGAAATTAGTCGTGCAAGAGGAGATGATACCACAAGAAACACACACACACACATGTATTCTTGTGTTGTTGGAATTTCAAAGCCCTGCCAATATCGAATAAAAGAGTGAATCAAAAATATCTTAAAACTTCAGGCTAACTCATCTCACATATAGGCAAGATAGAAAGGACGGTGCTGATACAGGGA
This sequence comes from Hystrix cristata, assembly GCA_004026905.1. Taxonomy (NCBI): domain Eukaryota; kingdom Metazoa; phylum Chordata; class Mammalia; order Rodentia; family Hystricidae; genus Hystrix; species Hystrix cristata. The sequence goes on from PVJO010011664.1 coordinate 55,859, forward strand.
AACCAGAGCAGAGCAAGTAACACGGAGCACAATACTGTGACGGAGTGCAAGTTCAATGTGACGGTGAAGATTATGAATGCCAGCACCCTCGTCTTAACTACCAGACAGAGTTGGTGCCTTGTGCTTGCTGGCAAAGTAGCAAATCAAGTGAAAACTTTTATGCTATTATCTTACGGATAATTTCTAGAATGTAATAAAATATTAGAAGATTGGAAAAAAAAGAAAAAAATATTGTCAAGAAAAAAGAAGTCAATGTGTGTAGAATTAGAAATGAGCACATATTAAATTTAGCAGATCTCAAATTAAACAGAACTATAAAAATATGTTAAGTAATTTATGGGAAAAGATGGATAAGATGAACAAAAAGGTGAGGTACTTTGGGAGAAAAATTATAGGTTCTAAAATTTAAAAATAATCTAACTAAAATTCTAAAATTTGAAATTACATTTGAAAACAAAAATTTATTGAATGAACCATACCCAAATTGTAGAAGAAAAATTCAGTGAATTTAAAGATGGATCAATGGACTATCCAACCGAAAGACACAGTGGAAACTAGTAGAAAAAATAAACAGATCACCTAAGATTTTTCTGAGACTTAACAGTTTAGCCTGTTGGTATTTGGAAGCTTAAGGAGAAGAAATGTAAAAGAAGTAGAAGCATGTTGTTAAATAATGAGCAATTTTTTAAATTTGGCAAAATGTTATTAGATAGATATAATAATATATAGATCTAAAATGTCCACCCAAATTCTATTGTATGCAGAGACATGGCTTTTGTAAAGCGATTGGGTCATAGAGTGCTACACTTGTCAGTGGATAATCCATTGATGAATTCATGAATGTGCTGTTAGGAGTCAGTAGCTGGTTGGAGGTAGATCGCTGGGAGTGTGACTCGGAAAGGTGTATTCTTGTCCCCAGCTTCTACCTTCTCTCTCTGGTTCCCTCCTCACTATCATGGAGTTAGCTATTTCTGCCCTTGAGCCAGGTGACTTTTTTGGACTGAACCCACAGGAAACTGAGCAAAATAAAACTTTCCTACTTTAAATTGCAAGTGTTGGGCATTTCGTCCCAGCAACACAAAACTGACTAACAAACATCAACATGTAGATCGCAAAGTGTTGCAAATCTGTGATTAAAATAAAGAAAACTGAGCCTTGCCACATCACGCCAAGTTGCTGAAGACTAAAGACAACCGGAGAAATCTTAAAATCAGCCACAGGGTTTAAAAAAGTAATATTATGCACAGAGAAACAACTAGAATAATTATTTTCAGTGATTTTATACAACAAACATTTTTTCAGTTTTTATTTTTTATTAGTACATTTTGCAGTTCATAAGGACTAGTTTCTTGTGGGGAGTTGGTACATAACATCTCAATTCTCTTTTAGATCTTTTTCAAATGAGAAAGGAATCAACAGATGGAGGGAGTGGGGAGGGATAAGAGGGGACAGAGGGACACTGTAAGAATTATATGGGTGACTGCTCATTATAAACACTGCAAGCTGAAAAACAGAGGAACGTCTGATTAAATATTGCTGAAGACATGGACTAAATAGATAAAGACATGCAGTAGAAACCTCACAGATTTCTGGGATAATTTTTAAGTGGTGGTCCAACTATGGAAAATATTTGAGTTTTTCTTTTGTAGTTCAACTGTCATCAAATTACAACCCAGACATTATACTTTTAGATATCTACCTGGAGAAATGAAAATATTTGTACACAAAAAACCTTGTGTCGGAACAGTTATTGCCAAAATTGGAAGGACGCAACAATAGAAGAATGCAGAAACTTTGGTGTAATTATGCAATGGCGTAACAGATACACTACAAGTGAATGAACTAAGGTACAAAAACAGTATAGTTGACTCTCAAAAACATCACACAGTGAAAGGAGCCAGAATCAAATCAGCATATACTGCATGAATCTGTTTGTATAAAGCTCAACAAAGAGGCAAAATTGATTCCTAGTTACAGAAGTCTGAATAGTGTCTACTCTTCGTAAGGAGATTCTCCAGAGAAGTGTTGGAAATGTCCCATATCATTTTTGTTTTATTTTGCTTTTTGTGAGATAGATCTCTCTATATCGCCCGGGCTTCCCTCAAACTCACAAACTCACTGTCCATCTGTACCAGCCAGCCAAGTGCTGGGGATTACAGGCCTAAGCCAGTATGCCTGGCTTGTTTTGTATGTTAATTGGGGTCTGGCATACTTAAATATATATTTTACAATGTTCACTAAACTGTACCTTTTAATTGTTAAAGAAATTATTCTTTATTAAATTAAGACCTGAAAGATAAAAGAATACTGTGAGGATTTTTATGATAATACCCTTGAAAATTCGGACAAGGTGAATACACTCTTAATGCAATATAAATTTCCAAAACCACTATAAGAAATAAAGAATCTGAAAACATGACAAGTATAAAATAACTGAAAATTGTGAATTAAAGGGCTTATTACAAACTGTTCTTTCATCCTTCCATTCCTTCCCCACCCGAAGAGAAATGAATAGAAGAAAAAAAATGGAAACAAAGCTTTGTAAATAAGGAAGGAGGAGGGGGTGAAGGGAGGGGAGGGGAATGGGAAAAAAGAAGCAGCAAGAGATACCATGTACAGATACAAATCCCCTATGATGCATGTTATCACTACGTATATGTACAATGTACCATTAAAATAATTTTTTTTATTTATTTTATTTTATTTTAAATCAAGAACATGTATTGGTACATTCTACATACAATGGTCACATTCATTACATTAATTCTGTACCTATACATGATGTATCTTGGTTCTCCCCCCTCTCCCCCCCTCCCCTCTGCACCCTCCCTCCCTATTTACAGCAGGTTCATTCATCATTTTCCATATTTTCCCTTTCCCCTCTTTTTCCCCTGTTG